>JARWCS010153660.1:0-14441 GCA_034783895.1 Geukensia demissa | reverse complement strand
GGCGGTCAGTTCTACTGGTGGAGGAAGCCGGAGTACCCGGAGAGAACCACCGACCTCGGGCAGGTACCCTTGTTTTAAGGAGGGCCCAAAAGGGGATTTTTTAAATTTTCAAATGTAAGTTTTTAGCTCACCAGGCCTAAAAGGCCATGTGGGCTTTTCTATTCACTTGGTGTCCATGGTCCGTTGTTTGTCATCTGTGAGCAAGTCACATTTTAATCTTCTCCTCTGAAACCACTGAGCCAATCTGAACCAAACTTTGATGGAATGGTCCTTGGATGGTCCCCTTTCAGAATTTGATCCAGGGCCTTGATTGGCCAACCAATATGGCTGCTGTAAGTAAAAAAAGAAAAAGGAGTCTATAAAAATCTTTTCCTCAAAAACTGTCAAGCCAATTTATGCCAAACTTTTTGGAATAGTCCTTTGGTGATCTTCTTTCAGAATTTTATCTGATGACCACACCTGCCAACCAAGATTGCTGCCTCAGCCAAACTTTAGTTTAACATAGGACCCTATGGGAAATTTAATTAAAAATCTTCTTGTCTGAAACTTTTCAGCTAATTGGAACCAAACTTTGGTGAAATGGTCTTTAGATTACCAAAATTTTACCTTGCATGCCACCATATCAATCAAGAAGGCCACCACAGCCAAACTTAGTTTTATATAGGACCTTATGGGGAATTCAACTAAAAATTGTCTTGTCTGAAACTGTTTAGCAAATTGGAACCAAACCTAATGATATGGTCTTAAGATGGTCCTCTACCAAAATTTTATCCGGCATGCTCACCGACCAATCAAGATGATCACCACAGCAGAACTTAGTTTTACATAGTATCCTATGGGAAATTTAATTAAAAATCTTCTTGGCTGAAACTGTTAAGCCAATTGGAACCAAACAGAGGTGAAATGGTCTTTAGATGGTCCTCTACCAAAATTGTTTCCAGCATGCCCACCCATCAATCAAGATGACTGCCATAGCTGAACTTAGTTTTACATTGGACCTTATGGGAAATTTAATTAAAAATCTTCTTGTCTGAAACTGTTCAGCTAATTGGAACCAGACTTTGGTGAAATGGTCTTTAGATGTCCCCTACAAAAATTATATTTTGCATGTCCATATATCAATCAAGAATGCCATCACATCCGAACATAGTTTTATATATGACCTCATGGGGAATTCAACTAAAATTATTTGTTTTACATAGGACCGTATGGGAAATGTAATTAAAGATCTTCTTGGCAGAAACTGTTGAGCCAATTGGAACCAAACAGAGATGAAATGGTCTTCAGATAGTCCGTTACCAAAACTGTATCCAGCATGCCCACCCATCAATCAAGATGACCGCCATAGCTGAACTTAGTTTTACATTGGACCTTATGGGAAATTTGTTAAAAAACCTCTGATCTGGAACTACTTGTTCAATTTGAGCCAACTTTATTGGAATAGTCACTTGGTCGATCCCTTTCAGAATTTTATCCAGTGACCTCAACTGCAAACCAAGTTGGCTGCCTCTGCCAAACTTAGTTTAACATAGGTAACACCCTATGAGAAATTCATCAAAATATCTTCTTGTCTAGAACTACTTTTGCAATTCAAACTTTGATGGAATGTTCATAAGGTGGGTCCCTTTCAGAATTGTATCCGATGACCCCAATCACCAACCAAGATGGCCGCCTCGGAGGAACTTTGTTTAGCTAAGGACCCTATGGAAAATTAGTGGAAGAATCTTATTGTCTGGAACTTCTTGTTCAATTGGAATCAAACTTTGTTGGAATGGTCACTTGGTGGGTTGCCTATTTTATTTGATGACCCAAACCACCAACTAAGGTGGCTACTACAGCCAAACTTGATTTAACATAGGACCCTATTAGAAATTAATTTAAAAATCTCATGGTCATTGTATACGATGACTCCACCTGCCAACTAAGATGACAGCAAAATCAAACATACTTTTTAGGACACCATAGGATTTTCATTGAAAGAATCTTCATGTCTATGGCTTACTCTGTTGGAACCAAAGTTAAATCAGATGGTTTTAATGTCAACTTTGTCTTGCCAAACATATACCAGGTGAGCTTATACAGGCTCCTAGGAGCCTTTGGATTATTTTTTGTCCAATTTTGATGTTCTTTTTTCTTTGTATTCCCCATATTTCTAAACCGATTTTGATGATTTTTTTTCAAATGATTCCATATAAAAAATGCAACAAAAGTTACTCCAAGCATTTTTTTGTAGCATTTACCGTTTTTTGTAAAAAGTGGTCAAAGTGCTAAAGAAATGAGCAATTTTTATTTTTCATTCAATTTTGATGTTTTTTTTTCATTTGATTCCTCTCAATTAGAGCTTTCAATAGTATGTCAACCAATTTTCTCTATCTTTTACTGTTTTTGAGCTAAGAGGAGTCAAAGTGGGGAAAAATCACTTCCTTATAATATTGAAAAGTTTTATTTTTTAAATTGATTTTGTTTTTTTTTCCAAATGATTCTTCATGAAAAATGCAACAAAAATTTCTCAAAGAATTTTTAATAGCCGTTAACGATTTTTGTATAAAAGGGGTCAAAGGGTTAAAAAATGTAATATTGCAGGAGATGAGAAATTTTCATTTCTCATCCGATTTTGATGTGTTTTTTTTGCATTTGATTTCTCTCAGTGAGAGCTTTTAGTAGCATGGTCAAAGATTTCCCCTATCTTTTACCGTTTTCTAGCTAAAACGGGCAAATGTGGGGGGAAAATTCAATTTCAAATAATATGGAAAATATTTTTTCCATATGATTTTGAACGGATTTTCTCCAAATGATTCCTTATGAAATATTTAACAAGTGACACCAGTTTTGGGGATAATACAAGTCAAAATGATCACTTATCCAGTTATATTACTGTGTCCAGCACTTTACTATGTAGAGCTCTTTAGTGTGTTCAACACTACACTGTGTCCAGTAAAATACTGTGTCCACACTTACCCAAAGTTTTATTTGTTCATCTTTCATATGTCAAATTGATGCGATCATATCATGCTGCACTCGCAAAGCACCCAATTATTTATTTCCAAAAATTTGTGATTTTCCAATAGAAATGCAATTTTCTCCAAAACTTCTCAGATCTTGCAAATATGATTACTGTTATTGATATGAAAACTATAATTGAAACAAATGTTATTTGTCATTCATTTAAATTTGTACGCCATTGTTTTCATTTTTATTTATTGAGTATTTCAAGAAATACATGATTTTTCATAAATATTTACACTTAAGCTCATAAAAAAGTCAAAATGCATAAAAATTGCATTTTGCACCAGAATCAGATTTATTTTAGCAGAATATTACAAAAACAAAATTTCCAAGGAAAGGCCCAAAATGGCCCTTGGTGAACCTACTCCTTTGCCCAATACAGTAGGACACCACATACAGAGTTGGTTAAAATAAAATATTCTGTCAGCCTCTTCAGAGAACGATAGAAATCTAACCCTCAGCAGGTGTCTGAGATTTTCTTGTCTCGCACTTTTGGTGGTGTTAGAATCTATATATCCCAGTGTTCTTACATTTGTATGTTCATCTGGTTATATCACCACCATTGAACCTCAGTTAACTTAAATATGTAAAATTTTCTTTTGTTGTTTACATTTATAATAGGGTCAACATGAACTGCATTTTATGTAGGATTCTGGTAATTCAGTATACGATCCTTACATTGACCTTCACACAGGACTACTTAGTGACCTCTGTCCAGACTAATTGACTTTAGTGTAAGAGAATTAATTACCCCAGGGTGCTAAATTACTGCATTGTCTTCAGTAAAAGGATGATAAATTGGACATCTAACACTGCAGCCATTTCCTAAGCTTTGTATACACAACAAACAACATTAGCCAAGGAAATGTGTCTGATATGGATTTACAGTATTGTGTCTTCATTGAGGTAACTATAGGTGATTTAAGGCTGTGTGGTCAATATTAAGTGTTTAAGACTACTTCTCTAACAAAAAGACTGACAATATCTCAAATACAATCAAGTAGCAGGCGCCTTGACTGGAACGGCTCGAACACCACAATATATTCTTAAACACCATTATCTTAAATATCTGTTTCTTCATCAAATGTTTTTGAACCACAATGATTGGAACAGTTAATTAATTGAACAGTTTAACCTTCGGGTGTTTGAGCCACAAAAGTTTTTTTGTAATTCCACAGGGTACTAACAAGCTTCCCGAATTATTTCCTCCTCACATTTTAATGTAGGGGAGGGAAACTACTGTCTGTAAACCTTAGCTATAGAATGGCTTTTTGGAAATTTCAAACCTTAATCTTAGGAATATTTTGCTAATTTTTTGCCAAGAAGTACAACCCAGTTATTCGTCGTGTAAAATATTAAAAGTTAAAGTACCGTCATCAACAGATACTTTTCAGCCACAAAAAAATTTTTTTAGATGGGGAATTTCCCTTTGTAATATATTTGTCTTCTAAAATACTAAATTTTTAAAATGAAATATTATCATCCATTTACTTGTATAAGTTGTTGCATTGAGGTGAGAAAGAAATGTTGCAATTACATTTTTAGTTATATGTTACTATAGGGGCATTATCAAAAAGCCCGCCAAAAGAATTATCTCCCCTTTACATTGTAAATCCCATAGAGACTTTTTTCTTGCTCCAGGTTCATTTACTGTTGAAAAAAATACAAAAATGTAAATAATTTCTGTTAAGACTCACCAAGATACATCTTTTTGCAAAATTTTATTGAGATTAAAATATAACACCGTTTACTTTTGAAAAAGCCATTCCACAAAGTGAGGTTTACAGACAGTAGAATTATTCATTTTGAACGATTCTAAACAATGAAAACAAAAATACCTTAAATCACACTTGACAGAATTCCAGATTTTGCTAATTCTAATAAGCGCCCATGGTTAAATTTTTAAGTGCCCTGGACACTTAATTCCAGGAGTAGTGTATATGTTTTATATAGTTTAATGGAACAGCATCCAAGTGCAAAAGGGTCAAAAGTAAGGTCTTCACTGTTTTTATACCAACGCAAACATTCTGCCTGTGGACCAAAACCTTTCTGCAGCTTATCTTTTGAGGATCATTTAATGATCCCTAGTATGACATGGTGTGGGTTTTGGGGGTTACAGCTTCCATTGATTGCTCATGGTATGGGATCTGTTTTGGGGTTTACAGCTCCCATTGATTGCTTTTTCATTCTTTTATTTCAAACTCTTCTGTGAAGGTAATTAAATAGAATTTATGATGACTTTGTAAGTAAAGAAAGTGAAATCAGTATCCATTTTGTGAATTAATGAATATTCTAGGGGTGGCATCCAAAAGACTATTTATACTATAATGTGCAATGTTTTTTTGGTGAATTCCACTGATCTACATGTAAATATTAATGTTACAAAGATGGTTTCTCCTATATGTAAACATTCTTCTCTACATCATGTACATTAGGACCATTGGTATTGCCTAGTATGGAGTTAACTTGATTTAATATACTTCATCCTAACAATAGTTTAAAAACATATACCTGCTTTGTCCATGAAACTATTTTACTGGTGTATTATTGCAGGTACAAGCTATCTACCACCAGTTGAAATTGTCAACAATCCCACTTGGGCCTTCAAAATGCAAGAAAGTGACATTTTTAGGTAAGGGTGACTGGCTAACAAAATCAGCTCTTGCAATTAAAAACAGTGAAATTTCGGAAACTACTCAGCTGATTGAGTTGATCAGGGAATAATCATTGTATGGTCCTCTACAAAAGTGATGATTTTAATAAATACGATTTGAAATTAAATATGCCAACATAGTGTGATTTCTTTCAGCATTCAATTTCTTCTAAGAGTTTTATCCCCTTGACAAATAACGTTAGGGATAGGACATATTTTTTCATCTTTCCTTCCATTCATCCATCCGTCCGTCCTTCTTTTCTTCTATCTGTGGGTCAGACTGACGCTGAGTTTTGTGTTAAGGTCAAGATCTAGGATACAACATGCATTACCTCAATAGTATTTGGTATGTAGATGCATCAGTACTAGCAACTAGCACATGATAAAAACAGAGAAGCGAGCAACAATACTTCATGATTAATTAGACAAAGATGTAGAGTTAAAGTACAGAGCAAATTCCAGGAATGCCAGAAGTTTAGGTCATGTCATAGAAGGGGCAATCCAAGATATTTTAAAATGTAAAATAGTTATATAACAGTGGAAGTAGATGAAGCACAATCTAGCAAACATTCGCACTAAGTAGAATTGCATATATATATAAGTCTAGCACTCTGTTATAAATATGATAATGAAATAAAATGGAGTAAATGTCAGAAAAACTGCATTTCAACCACAAAAAGAGGGTATTTACAAATCTATAAAAACTTTTGGGTTCCTGTCAACATAGGGGTTGCTGTAAAATAAGCTCTGTTGCCATGTTTCTAGTGAGCCATACAGGCTTAGCCGTCTGAGCCTCTATTTTCATTGGATTTCTCTATGTGAGAGCTTTCAGTCACTTGCAAATGTGATTTTCCCTGTCCATCCAAATACATCAGTGCCTTTTCAATATGGCCATAAGAGAATTCATATGATTGAATCTTTCTCAGAAATCTATTATTTCTCTTTATCTTGGAAATAATATTAGTGACAAATGGTCTGCAACTACATTTGTATAGTTCTTTATATTTTAGGAAATCTGTGTAAATGTCACTTCTTTAATAAAAAGAAAGACATTGTTTTAATGAGAAATGTAATGACTTCTTTTATTGGTAGCAGTTGCTTGAAATGTGATTTTCTTTAATATTGTTAGAGTTATGTGTTTAATGCTAGGTATGTGTTTGACTTGAAGGTGGCAATTACAAATTGAATCGCTTGGGCAATGTATTTGATTTTACAAGTCCATAAATCTGTACAGAATCTAATAAAACGGTGATTTTATAGAGCTCTGAAGAATCTTCTCCTATGCTCTTATTGTTTTCATATTGTCTTGTATTGGAAATAACTAAAAAGACATCTGAACATCTAGTCATTACAGAATCTGATGATCATGTCTACAGGAGTATTTCATTTTTTCTACAGTTGAGATAGTGCAACCTTCAAATTTCCAGCCTTGGCAAGAGACTTTGATTGTCAATGTTTTAAGGTGTCAAAACACTAATTCACCCAGAGAGTTAGAACACATGCAAATATAGTGCTAAAACACACAGTATAGCCCCATTCACCTTTGCTGTTTTTTCAAGAACAGTTGATGAATTTTAGCAAGTGAAATTTTATTTGAAAGATAATATTGTGAAAATTGTGACCTTGTGTTATTTGCAATAGTAAGTACCTGATAGCATTGTATGTATGCAATGTTTCTGCATTCCACTGGATCTGGCGGTTTTTGTGTTTTACTGTTATTCATTATCAATCTCCTTAGTGAAAGCAGGCAAATTATCATTTGCAGTCTCTGTAGTGTCCGGCTTGACTTGGACACCATTTATGTTAGAAACTTTAAACTTGTCAACAAAAAAGATTATATGGAACCACTTTAAAATTAAAGTTTGATCCCTCGGGGACAAATCATGAGCAATGGATTTCACAAGAAATGATTAATTGAATCTCTTAAACTATAGAAGATAGGATTTTGAAACCTTTTATCACAGTTTACGTCATTACCCGTGTCAAGTTGAAAGGGGTATCAGAGTTAAATCTTCTTGTCTGAAACTGCAGATCCAATTGGAACCAAACATTTGTAGTCCATAGATTGTCCCCTCTCTCAGAATTGTATCCGGCACCCCCAACCAACCAAGATATGCACGATAGCTGAATTTAGTTTAACATGAGACCCTATGTGGAATTCACTTAATTAAAATTCTTGTCTGAAACTGTTAAGTCATCTGTAATTCTTAGAAATTGACAGTAAGAGTGGGTTAAGAACAAAACTTTTTGACAAGAGAGATGACTTTGATTTTCCAATTGTAAACTTTAAGTTCATGTCTAGCAACATTCCAGCCGCACCTGCATACGGAGTGTATATTTCTCAGTTGATACGCTACTTCATGCAGGGCTTGTGCTTTCTATCAGGATTTTATTGATAGAGGGTTGCAGCTGACAAGAAAGCTACTGAGCTAAGAGTTTCTCAGGGAATGATAAGAGTCATCACTCCGGAAGTTTTTCGGTTGCCATCATGATTTGATTGACCAGTACAAAATATCCATTTCACAAATGACAATGGATATCCTCCAACTGTCATGAATACAAATCCGTTCCTATACAGGTTGTGACTAACATCCATTGTGATTATACACCGGCTTTGACTACTGAGTAACACGATAGGTGCCACTAGTGGAGCAGGAGTTGCTTATCCTTCCGGAGCACCTGAATTCACCCTGGTTTTGTAGGGTTTGTGTTACTCCAGCTTAAGTTTTCAGTGTAGTGTTGTGTGTTCTATGTTTTTCTTTCGTTTCATTTTGTTGGCCATGGTCTTGTCTGTTCCTAACTTCACCATTTCTGTCTGCTCCGTTGGTATCTTCGTATTCCGTTTAGACTTATTTACATTTGGATCAGAATTTTTTTGAGTGAATTGTTCAGAGCTCATTTAAAATATAGACATCTACATTTTGGGTCCTCTTAAGATTTGTTGGTTATAAAGGGCAAGATAGGCATGAAAGGTAATTTACTTTATCTATTCCTAATATTCATATACTGGAATTGCATACATAATTTGCATACTAGTATTCTGTAAGATTTTCTTACTGTAGGTATCTGAACATAGCTATAACATTGAAATTCATGACCACTGATATACTGCTAACATCATTTTATAAATATGTTTTATAAATGTACATTAGCATAACTTTTATTACACATTAATGAAAAAGTAACAAATTTGATGGTATCTCAAGTTAAACCTTTGTTGAGATACCAATGGAAAAGGAAGATAAATCCTACACAAGGGGCAATGTGGGAAGACAGAATAACATAATAAAAATGGCTTAACCAAGGAAAGACACTTTTAAACCATATTAAATTCATATTTTAGTAGCACAGTAATATTATAACCTAATTGACAATTTTGAACTTCACAGTCAGTTGGAGAGACCATGAATCTAAAGAATTGATAGTCTTCTCTGATATTTTACCAGTTGTTTAGTACTCCTGATTATCAACAAAATCCATTATGTAGTTTTCTAGTTGTACATGATAGGGTACCAAAGTTCATACATTTACCACGGGTAACAACCATTTTTTTTGAAAAATCTACCACTAACTCCTATGTATATATATTTCAATTTCTTTCCCAATTACACTTAACCATTCCTCTATTGTAAAAAACTATGAAAGATATTGGATTAGAAGATCAGCTATGAGATTGAAGTCAGTATATTGATTTAAACCCTGCCTCACCATATAGCACTGTTTTATTGTAGTTAGGGGAATCACTAGTAATAGTTATGGTGAAGAAAATTGCTTCTTTTATTTCACAGGAATCAAAGACTTATCATTACCATATTACACAAGTTCATCCCTGGTAAATTATACAGGTAAGATAGATAAGTTGTAGAATATTATTTCAATTCTTTTAACTTTATTTTACTATCATAATTAAAAAGTATAAGTTTATGATATTAATATAATGCAGTATATATGTAGCTCAAATAACATTTTAAAGTTTCCTCTCATCAGTTTAGATCTTTTTTTACCAAGGAACCTAAATTTTAATTAAATGAGGGGGATTTAGAATCATCATTAAAATTTGTAGTCTTTTTCAAAATTTACTTGGGTTTGAAGCCATTCTTCTCAGATATTATTGTATTTCTTACAGAAAGAGTAAGAAAGTGCTTCTTTTATCACCAAAACTATTGCACTTGCAGAGGGGATAAGAGTTGTAGAGTGCTGTAGATTTCTCCTTTGTGCCTTTGACATTTAAAAAAATGTCAGTATATTAACCTTTTAAAAGTCAGTTTTTGTTGAAGTGGTTTTTATGTACATTATTACCTGTAATGTAACATTGACATTATAACGTGAGGTTATGTTGACATTACCTATGAGGTTAAGTTGAATTACCTATGAGGTTAAGTTGACATTAGCTGTGAGGTTATGTTGACATTATTACCTGTGAGGTTATGTTGACATTAGCTGTGAGGTTATGTTGACATTACCTGTGAGGTTATGTTGACATATTACCTGTGAGGTTATGTTGACATTAGCTGTGAGGTTATGTTGACATTACCTGTGAGGTTAAGTTGACATTAGCTGTGAGGTTATGTTGACATTACCTGTGAGGTTAAGTTGACATTAGCTGTGAGGTTATCTTGACATTATTACCTGTGAGATTATGTTGACATTACCTGTGAGGTTATGTTGACAGATTACCTGTGAGGTTATGTTGAGATTACCTGTGAGGTTATGTTGACACTATTACCTGTTAGATTAAGTTGACATTATTACATGTGAGGTTAAGTTGCCAATATTACCTTTGAGGTAAAGTTGATATTATTTCCTGTGAGATTATGTTGACATTGTTACCTGTGAGGTTAAGTTTACATAAATATTTGTGAGGTTATGTTGGCTTTATTACTCATGAGGTTTAGTTGACATCATTACCTTTGAGGTTTAGTTGACATTATTACCTCTGAGGTTAAGTTGACATTATTACCTTTGAGGTTAAGTTGACATTATTACCTTTGAGGTTAAGTTGACAATATTACCTGTGATGTTTAGTTGACATTATTACCTATAAAGTTAAGTTGACATTTTTACCTGAGAGGTTAAGTTGACATTATTACCTATGAGGTTAAGTTCACATTATTACCTGTGAGGTTTAGTTGTCATTATTACCTGTATAGTTAAGTTGACATTTTTACCTTTAAGGTTAAGTTTACATTATTGCCTGTGAGGTTCAGTTGATATTATCACCTGTGAGGTCAAGTTGACATAATTACATGTGGGATTTATTTGACATTGTTACCTGTGTGGTAAGGTTAACAATATTACCTGTTAGGATAAATTGACAATATTACCTGTGAGCTTTAGTTGACATTATTACCTGTGAGGTAAAGTTGACATTATTACATGTGATGTTAAGTTGACATTATTACCTGTAAAGTTATGTTACATTTTACCTGTGAGGTTAAGTGGACATTATACCTGTGAGGTTTAGTTGACATTATACCTGTTAGGTTGTGTTGACATTATACCTGTGAGGTTGTGTTGACATTATACCTGTGAGGTTGTGTTGACATTTTCCATGTGAGGTTAAGTTGACATACCTGTGAGGTTAAGTTGACATTATACCTGTAAGGTTGTGTTGACTTTTTACGTGTGAGGTAAAGTGGACATTATTACCTGTGAGATTATATTGTAGGCAAGATAAAGGCTGTCCCTGGCCCTATATTTCCTATTAAACAATGTGGACAAGAGTTCTTGAAGTAATACAATGACAAAAATGTTAATCTGAAATCATATTTGAGATAAATCATCACTCCTTTATATGCTCTCATCCTGATTTGCCGCTGCATGTTAAGTAACATTCATTTATTCAATTCAATTTAAGATAAAGGTTTTACTTAATGCATGCACCAAAATAAATTTTTGTTTAGTAGTTTATCATTACATTATTCAACTTTTTACCACAAAACTTATTTGTTTGACAGGTGTGCCAACTGTTTTTGAAAGCAAAATCAAAATATATGATACATAAATTAAGCCATTTGCATGGACATTCTGATATTTTTTTACACCTGGTTTTGTGACAAAACATTGTTTTCGAAGAGTGTTGCCTATGTTGTCTTTGATTTAAAAGAAAGTGCATAAAGTTTTAGACTTATGATAACTAGTAAGTTCTGTATTACGTATGTAATTTACGACCAGCGGTAACACTTATGATCATGTTTGAAAGTGTTTACCAGACTCTTCGGCAAAAGAATGTCAGATTAGGAACAAGGAATAAGGGAACTAAAAAAAACATTGTAGAGTTATATGATCTACTTTTTCTCAACATTCATATTGCCTGCTTTTTCAAAACATTTATATTGCTTGCTTTATCTAAATGTTTATATTGCTTGCTTTATCTAAATATTTATATTGTCTACTTTCCTTAAAATTTACAGCATTTCCCAAGAATTATGACTATTTAAGATATTAAGATTCATATTTCATTTTGAGCTCAAATCATGAAGTCTGTATACAGAATTTAACTTGATATGAGCTGTAATTTCTCAAACAAGATATACTGGTAATTGAGGAATTCAGTCATCTGATAGTAATTTATAAATGACTTAAGAAAGGTTTGTTATTACCAATATGCCTTGACTAAATCCATTTCAGTGGTTAATAAAGTCATTATAGTGAACCCTATTGTTTTAAGCATCAACCATATAGCTGTTTAACTAGATTGAACAAATAAACAGGCTAATATAATCCAGTCCTGGCAGTAAAAGCCGTAGTAATGGGAAAATTTTCTAGTCTTGACAAATTGAATTTATTTAAATCTTTGTATAACAGAGATCTGATCTGTTATTAGAAAGACTTTTTAGTCGTAATAGGTATATACTTTGATGAAAACCTTTTAACAGCAATCTACAGCAAAAGAATACTGACTATAATAAGTAAATGAATTGATTTTCTCAGCAGTTTTTGATTAGACGACATGAGAAGGGTACATTTTGTTATCTAGATCTGAGCCCTTCTGCCTTGAGTGGTGGGAATAGTATAAAAAAAGATTATATAGCTATAAATAAAGCAAAATGTGTAACTCAATATAAGACTTTCAAATTCTGTACAATATTTAATGATAAGTATATAGTTCTTAAGAAGAACTTGTCAAGGACCACTCAATGAATTAAGATCAAACTTGTTATGAATGTTTAATTGAGGTCTGTAATAACTGTTGTTTCTTTAGTACCAGTCCATCATCCAAGTCATTTGTTTTTTCCAAATGGTCCTATGTAAAACTTAAGTCTGTCAGGCCAACATAAATGACAGGTCACCTAGTAAGAACCTCTTAAATATTTTTTCCCATTTATAAGAAAACAGTAAGAGCCTATCCTGTGTCAGGACTCATAGTCTTCAGATTTTCATTATGCCATTTTTAACTCACTTGGTCATAAAGGGCCACAACTTTCTTGTAACATAGGCATACCATATTTGGCACATGGGGCATCACCATAAGATGATATGTGGCTTGCATTCATCACCGCATATGCACTTGATCTTTGACTTTGGGTCAGATTTATTGTTTTTTTTTACATGACTTTGCATAGTTTTTACTTCACCTGGCCAAAGGCCACGAGAGCTTTTGTAATGTTCATGGTCTGTGCATAAACTTTTACATTTTTACCTTCTCCTATGAAACCACAAGGCCAAATGAAACCAAACTTGAGAGGAAGCATCTATTATATTGCCTTTACAAAGATTGCTTGATTCACGCAACCGAATTAAAAACATGACTCCCACTGGCAGTTCTTGTTTCATATTAACTTATTTTTCAAAAAGTCTTCTACTTAAAAAAACACAAGGCCAAATGGAACCAAACTTGACAGGAAGCATTAATGGAAAGTCCTTTTCAAAGATTGCATGTTTCATCCCAATCTGATAACAAGCATGGCTGTCACGAGCAGTTCTTTTTTCTGATTGGTCCATTTTAAGAAAGTCCAGGTGAAATGAAACCAAACTTGACAAGAAACATCAATGGAAGGTCCTTTACAAAGTTCCTTGTTTTGTCCTAGTAGGATTACAAACGTGGCGGCAAAGGGCAATTCTTGTTGCAAAAATTTGTGGTATGGCGCTGTTGTGGTCGGGGGCGTTCTTGTCTGTAGGCAGGTTGGTTTCCGCACGATAACTTTTGTTCTAGTTAACGGATTGCCTTTTAATATTTTGGGACATTGATCATTGGTATTAGATAAATGTTGGTATTGATTTTGGGTGAACTAGCCCCAACCTTTTTTTTTGGGGAGGGGCCAAAAGGGGATTTTCTCTTATTTGGATGCAAGTTCTCTATTTCTTTTTCAATTTCGATGATTTTTTTTCTTTGTATTCCCATTAAAAAGTCAACATAATGGGCCACAAGCGTCATGACCTTTCGCTTACTGTTATTGAGATATTGAAGTGGACCAAAAATGACCATGCCCTAATTTTTGAAACTTTTTGTTTCTCATCAGATTTTGATGGAATTTTTGCAAATGATTGCTTATGAAATATTCATTGAAAGTTACTCCAAGCATTTTTTTTGTAAAATTTACTGTTTCTTGTATAAAAGAGGTCAAAGGATTTAAAAAATGTGATTTTGCAGAAGATAGAAATTTTTATTTTTCATCCGAATTTGATTGGTTTTTTTGCCTTTGATTCCCTTCAACGAGAGCTTTCAGTGCTATGTCAATGGATTTTCTCTATCTTTTACCGTTTTTGAGCAAAAAGGGGTCAAAGTAGTGGGGGGGGGGGGGGGGGCAAAATTCAATTTAAAAATTTTATTTTTAAAAAC
>JARWCS010153550.1:0-14442 GCA_034783895.1 Geukensia demissa | reverse complement strand
CAATAGATTGTCTTTCTTTTAATAATTCTTGTTAGATATTTTTAATATAATATGTATATTGTTATTACAGGGTTTTCTTTCACTGTAATTGAATAAATTATCAAACCTTGTTGGAATTGACGTCTGATGCCCTACCGACCCTGTTACACATAGGCAATGAGTCTCGAGACAAATGTCTTCAAGACATTATCGGATGAAACGAAGTTTCAAGACGTCTTGAAAATATTTTAAGGTATCTTCAAGACACTTGAAAACAAATGACACATAGGCACTAAAACGCATATTTAGAAAAGTTTAGAATATGTCTTGAAGACATATATTAAGACATGTCTTAAATATGTGTAAAGACTTATCTTAAAGTATGTCTAAAGACGTGTCTTAAAGTATGTCTCAAGACATGTCTTGGTGTTTTCAAAACGTGTCAAGATGTCTCTAGACATTGTTGATCATTTACTGTGCTGGGAAACATAAATTATATTTCCTTTAATGTGCAGTAATTATTTTAAAAATGCTAACCACTAGATATAATTGTAAAAAGTACTTTATCTAAGATTAGTATATATTATTTGGTCAAATTTACCAAATATGAATTCGGTTTAAATGACATGGTGCGGTTTTCCCTCCATTTGACGTTTTAGTTGTTCAAGAATTTGCCGTTGTATTAAAAGATTTTCCTGAAGCAATCTACTCAGTTTAACAATGGTAAAGTGGGCATGTGAATAATATCCGCATAATTGCAACACTTCAATTTCTTCTGCATACTTCTCTTTTTCTTCTTTACTACTTTTATTTTCAACAGCTATTGCTCTTCGGCCACATTTTTCATAAAACGATTTTAAGCACGGACAGGCAAAAGTTTTCATATATTGGTGGGCGTCAATGGGGTTGTCATGATCTCCTTAGTCATTTTTTTTAACCATAACGATTATTGCGTGCTGAAGAAATGATAAGTCACCAAACAAGTTTCCAAGTTCTAAAAGTGTTTTGTCTTCTTCCCAGGTACTTCTATTTGGCCGAATAACAATGAGAAATGCATGTGGTCCTGATTTGGCTGTTTCGTCTTTTACGTCTTGTACGTCTCTACCATTGGTATTTATTATGCCTGGAGTATCAACAACCTTAATGGCTTGACCTGTTGAAAGAAATCCTGTGGCGACTTCGCATTTTGTTGTAACCGGTTGACCATAAAGTGTTTATTTAAACGGTGTTCCTCCCAGTAATGACGTATTTCCAAGAGCACTTTTCCCAATGCCGGTTCCCCCATTTAAAGCAATGCCAATGCTAAAAAAGACAAATAACTAGTAGCCTATATGCATTTAAATACCATGATTTCTACAATTATTACATTGCGGTCGTTAATAAATATATTTAATGATAACTAATAAAAGAAAGATTTTATCATCTTTCTACGTCTAGGTTCGAAAGAAAATTTTATTCCTTTTCGCAAATATATTAAATAATAGTATTGTAATACTACATCAATTCCTTTTTGAAAAATAATAAAACGTATAATTGTCCAAAAGTAAGAATATATTTTCAAAATTCTAATAAATTTTAACTAACTAATATAAATATGAAAGGAACAAATTAATTAATTTAAAGTTGGTTTTTACTAACGGTTCTGAAACTGATCTTGCCATGTCCGAATATTCCACAAAAGACCGGTTTGGAAAGCTTAAAAAATCACAAATGCGTTTACTGTTAAAGTAACCACATGTAATATGTTTGGCAATCTAAGTTTTTCCAATGGAAACTACAATAGCCTATTGATCCACTTACCTGTTTAAATAATTTTAGAATTTATGTCGCACATCGAGGCATTAATAAAATAGATCATGTACATGTATATAGAAAAAATGCTAACATTGGATGATACGCAAATATATAGTAAAATGTTTCCTGAATTTTTCTAAATATATTTTTTTTTAATTATAATGCACCTGCTTAACTGTAATATGAGCTACAATATCAAATAAATGGAGTAATCATTCGACTAAAGCCAAAACGATAAATCGTTACTTGCGAATTGCCTAAATTTCATATTTTAATATTTAAGTTAAAAATATGATATTTTAAGATACTTTATTCAAACCAATCAAAGGTGCCCAATACTGAGCTGCATAATCATTATAAATCAGAGACAATTGAATACATATATGATTATAATACTTTCAATGATTCAAGAAAAAGACAAGAAAAGACGTGTTAACAAAAAGCAGCATCACATGTTATAAAAAATGATAATAACTATCATCGAAACTTTATGTCTTGTGGTCAAGGGGGAGACAACCTATTATGCCATATTAAACACAGGCAGTAATATTTTATATAAACATGAATAATATTTTATATAAACATGATAAATATACACATGTTATAGCGTTGTGATATTCAATACTTGTAAGTCCTATAGTAAAATTAGGGTACAATATTTGTACCTTTTCTCTCTTTAAATAAAGTAACATTTTTGTCCTCAGATGACATTATCCATACAAATTGGTTTTCTATTGAGAGGTTTGAAAAATTTTTATATTTATGATTCAAAGAGTTTAAAAGATTGATCTACAATTATTTAGAGAAGGCCATTCCATTAAAAAATGAATTTCATCATCAACATTTAGATTGCATATTTTACATACTCTTTCTGAGACCTTTAAACCAATATATCTTCCCTTTTCAATATTAAGATCATGGGCACTAACTCTGAATTTTGCAAGTATTTGCCTTTCTATATGAGAACCAGATTTCAAATATTCTTCAAATTTAAAAATGGATTTAAACTTTCTGTATGTTCTCAATTTGTTTCCATATTTAGAAGTGTCATCATTATATAAAGTTTCTTTCCACTGTTTGATAAATTTCTGACCAAGATGGTTTTTCACTTTTTGTGTAATAAATCTAGTGGAAAATTTACTATAATTTTGAAAAATATATTCAAGATCTAAATATTTAAATATTTCTCTAATATTTCCAATCCATGAATCGTTATTATCTTGATCCATGGATATAGCTTGCTCAACACTGTCTTTCAATAATACATTTCCAGTATTGTCTTTCATTAAATAGCACCAATATTTAATCATATTCAGTAAAACATTGTATAATAAAGGGAAGCTGCCAAGTTCACCGCGACATGCTGTATTAGATGATTTGGTACCTACTCCCAATGTAAATTTAAAAAATTTTGTATGTATTTTTTCTAACATAAGGGTGTCTATTTCTTTACACATAAATTTATGAAAATCCTTTCTACTTTTAGTTGATGAAAAATCCCCCCGAAATTTCTGAACCATAAAGAACAACTGGTTGGACTGTATGTCTAAAAATATGTAAAAGTGTTTTTGGCCCTGGAGTTACACTTGGGAATGACTTTCTTAGTTTAAAGAGTGCTTTAACCCTTTATTATAAAGTTCTTTCTTTGCGGCTGAAAAACTGCCAGATGCTGAAAATACTATTCCTAAGTATGTATAATGTTGTACACATTCGATATAATTCCCTTTAAATTTTATGTCAATTTTCTTCAATCTACCAGCCTTATTAAACACTAGTATCTTGGTTTTTTTTCAAATTAACAGACATTTTTGAATCATTAGTAAATTGCTCTAACTTATTAATACAATTTTGAAGACCAGATTTTGAATCTCACCCGTCCCCATAGTCCAAATAATTATGACGTCTTCTTCGGATCTTAGATTTATTATTTTTTTCTTGATGTAGGATCGATGTAGGATTGCCAAGAAAAAAAAATCAAAGATCCGAAGAAGACGTCATAATTATTTGGAGACGATGTAGAATCGCCAAGAAAAAAAAATATTCAAATTCAAATTCAAATTATAAGATAAAGCACAGCTAAAGGACAATATGTCATTATACAATGCGCAATCCAAAACATATAGTAGGACAGGTACTTAAATATAAAACAACTACATATAAGTATCAAACTCTTCCTCCTCTATACCTAGACCAGACTGCTTGGGTGATATATACATGAACACAATAAAAAAAAAAAAAAAAAAAAAATATAAATTTATTAAGTAATATGAAAAGACATAAATTCTATTATAACTATGAATTGGAGAAGTTATACCTGATATCCATGGCATCTTTCAAAAATAAGAATAGCCGTTTAGCTTGTTCATAGTAGTATTTTTTTTTACACTTAATGAAACATTTGAACAAAATTAGATTTCTTATTTTTTTTTAAATATGACTCACTCGCTTTTGGTGAAGTGTTATGAACCTGGTTGTGGGTAAGTTACAGAAGTACACTAAGTAGTGGAAAGATTGCATTGTTTCTAAAAGTAAAGAGATTGCTACATAACCAAAACAATAGACCTTAATTTGATAATATCTAATCAAGTTCTCTTCTGGATTAATAGGTTCTTATGATGTACTGAAAATACTTTCTAATGAAAAAATTGTTGAGTTGAGATGCTATCCTATGATTATGTTTAAAGTTTGAAATACTTTGAATTAGATACAAAATATTTCATTAAAAATTTCACTGTTTTTCAGATTTTCTTGGTAGAACAGAAATAAGAGTACAAGAAATTCTGCAGGAATCTAAGTCAAAAAGGGGGCCAATTACAAAAAGACTTTTGCTACATGAGATTTCCTCTGGAGAAGTAGTGGTCAAATTAGATCTACAGTTGTATGAAGGAACAAATGATTGATAAATTACTGAGTTATTTTAATGTATGAAAAGAAACAAGAGGTTGACCAGTTGGTAATGGTGGATGACAGTTTATGGAAATCCTTATATCATGACAGCATATGTGTTTGGTAAATCAGTTATGATGGATTTTGTGGTTTATTTTATCCAGAAAAGGAACTGCTAATCATTTTAAAATAATGCAGACTTTATTGTAAAGGTTACTAATGGTAACAGACTTGTAGCAAGTCACTCTTTTTATTTTCGTAACAGAATAATGCAATATATTTGCTTATTTAAGATAAAGTACAAGTGAAACTGGCAGGAGTCTAGTTTCCATGCACTCATAGAATGACCTTTGTTCTTTCATATTCACACGTTCTACAAGAATAAAAATATAGGTTAAATAATAAGTTAAAATGCATAAAAATAAACCAAGCAGTGATAATGAATTTTACACAGACTTTTTGTACATACGTTGAAATACAAATATATTTTTCTAATTGAATAACCTAATGATTTGTTAAGAAATACATAAAAAGTCAATATGAATTAATTTAGTTCAAGTTTAAGTCCACATGATAATCACACTATGTATCAAAAGAGACAATTTTATAATTTGCTCTGGTAATATCTAAAAATTTCTGCAAAATTTTTTTCTCAGCATTTCTGTTAATTTTGGTCCATCATACAAAAATACAGTTAAAAGCACCAAGAAAGTGAAGATAATGCTTACTTACAGACATTACTAATTTTGATGTCCATTAAACTAAAGATAAAGATAGTTGTGTACATGCCCTGAACATGCTTTAGGACAGTACATGTAAAAAAAAAAAATGGCATAACTGTAATATTTAGTAATGCGAAATAGGAATATAAATCATATTTATGATCAGTTGCCTATACAATGTACAAGATATTGTCAGTTCAAATCAACAAATGGATAAGATAATAGTACACCAAATTCTTCATTTTGGGGATTTTTAAAATTATGATGAGTTTTTTGTTGTTTTATGGTCATCACATGGACTAGTGCTCTCTTATTTATGATGATGAAGTCTATGATGACAAATAATCTTTATTTGTCAGTATGCACTTATTCTAAGTGTAAATTATTTTTTTATTGTTTTTAACTCTTAACATGATTACTAATGTGGAAAATGTAATGCATTGGTCGGGACCAATATATCTTGCCAATTTTATTGCAAAGTCAAAAAAATATTAGATAAAACATTATTGTTATAGTTATTTATTTTGTTTGAAAGGAGGAGGTACATTAAGGCCTGAATTTGGACCCAAAATAAAGCATTAATTTGCTGTAGGATGTTAATAACTTTCAACCACCTTTCAAAAATTATATAATTTCAATACAACAATTTCAATACGACCTTATTTGAATACTTGAATGAGTATTTGAAAATAATCTAATGTTATATTTCCCCCAAAACTTCATAAACTGGGAAAATTAAATACCAAATTTTGTAAAATTTAGTATTTTTTCAGGACATCAAGAACTATCACTTTTTAACTAGTTTTCGGTTCTGAACATTTATAGAACAGCAGTGTTCAGTCTTTATGTTTATATATGTTATGTATTTTAACATTTTATTCAAAACATCAAAATATTTTGACTGAACAGGGATGCACTCTATACTTTCTGTAAGGAAAATTATAGATTTAAATTTTTTTTTACTAAATTGAGAAAAATTAGAAATTTGTACAAGTTTAGGCTGTCACACAGTAAAATCAGTAATATATTTCTAACATGCTATATTATATATTGATTATATCCATGTTATACTTCTCTTGGAACTTTGGAACACTTTGAAATTTGGGCAAAATTTCTGGCCATGAATCAGCCTTATTGCACCTTGTCCTATTAATATAGAAACAGCAGATAGGATGTGATTATGTTTGTTTGAACCAATGCATTGTGATTTAATTTATCCATCAACTTTAAAAGATGATCTTAACAATTCAATCATTTCTGTATGTGTGGTCATGAAAATTAAATCTGTATCAGATAGTTTATTTTAAAAACCCAAACTCACCTTATTTATAAAGACAAGTAAATTGTGTGAAATTTTCAATTGGCATGGAACTGTAATTTTTTGCAGGTCATTTGTGAAGAATAGAACCATCCAAATAACCTGAGAACATAAAACATCTGTATATTTTGTCACAGTTTTAAGGTTCCAAAACCTATAAATTCCTCCTGTTTATTGAATCTTATTTATTGCATTTCTTTGTAAACATATAAAGAAATTTAATATTGAGAAAAAGGAATCTCAAAAATAAAATGTTCTATGGCAGGTGTTTTGTTATTGTGATTGAAGCTTTTTTTTTAAAAAATTTAATTAATTATATTTCTCATATTTCTTGGATCTATTTGCTTTATCTTCAGACTAAGTTGAGCATAATAATTTACTGCCGGCAATGATATTGTCTGCTACATAATGTGGTAAATACCAAATTTAAAATACTTGAATGATTTTTTTATTTTGTCATCTCTCAGCCAATAACCATTTATTTCCATTTAACAGTGTACTAGATATACATGCACGCACATGTATTTGCATTTGGGATCACAAAGTTATATTTTTTGTAAAATCCTAATGATCTGTGGGGTTGGTGGGGTATAATCTTGAAAGGATTTAGATCAACTCCAAAAGAACAATACTGGGGAGGATTTTTTGAATTTCCATGACAAAATGATGCTGTACATAGAGCACAGTGGGAAATGCTGTGTGTATTTTTGTCATGACTGAGAACATTTGTACTTGATCATAAATTATTTTTCTTTGCAGACCTTTGAACATATTATTTTTCATAATCTCTTCATAAAATGAAAATTTATAGAAATCCCAGCCCGTATAAGGAAGTATTTTAAACTTATTCAGAGTTATGGTTGTTCCTTATAAAAACACAGTTATATGTAATTTTTATTGTTACGGTGTGTGACTATGATTGGACCATGTGAGTTGTTTTTGTTTTTTATTCTTTGACTTTTTATTGCAGTGTTATTCATCAAGTTGTTGTTATTCCATTGTTTGATGATGTCTTTCAATGCATTATGGTGAATTTGTGTTTTGATGAATTTCATATGTTTATGAATATTTGAAATGTGTGATTTGTACATTTTATTTATTAATTGAAAAATTCTTAAAATGATAAATTTTATGATTATAAAATTAGGTGGAATATGCACAACAAGAAAATCGAATTAGACAGTATAAATAATGGAAAATATTTAAACCTTTTTGGTTTAATTTTGTTAAAGAAAAATAATCTGGCGTTAAAACTACCAGTAAATACTTGTTTTTGTCTGTTTTGATTGTGATAAAGTAAACAGGTATTAGAATAAACTGGAGTATCAAAAGTGGCACGTAAAATAAAATTTTAGTATTTATGATGAATCAAGTATATTATCATAGACATACAGTACAATGTTTTAAAAATGATGTCTCTAAATAAAATTATTTTATTGACGTTAAAAATGAATTGCTTATATGAGCTTTTTATTTTGTTTTTTTTTAATTGAAATCTGTTTTCATAATACATATATGACAAGTTGTATTTATATCTATATCATTTCAAGAATAAGTCATAGAATATTTGTAGTTGATTACTGTGAGTTAAAAATGACTGCATGTTATAGTTCATTCTGAGGACCAACCATTATGCTTTAAGCATGTGATTTCATAAAAAAATCGGTAAATACATGTATTCCCCAGTTTACAGGGGTTTGAGGAAATTATGACCCAGCACTTTAAAAAAATTTACCCCTATATTTTTGCTAAACAAACTATTGCAGGTACTACAACAAAGACGCTTGTGTGTATCCAGCTTGAATTTGCAGACAAAAATGTATGGAATACAGGTTGTTGTCCTCAAAATTGATTTTATACAATGCTTAGAGTAAGAAATGTATTAATTATTCATTGTTCATAATTTCTGCTATAAAAATCATGTGCAATATTTGTGTATTTTATCAAAGTCATTTTAAGTCTGTCATGTATGAAATGTACAGAAAAGTCATTTTATGATATGCTATTGATAAAGAAATAATTAAAAAAGTAAAAATCATGTCTGTCTTTATTTAAGTAATACATTACATCTTAGCATTATATCATTGTCTCCTCCTAAAGGAAATATTATTCTTTGACTTTTCAAATCCAAAATTATTTTGAAAACAATCTGCACTATTCTCGATTTTCGTAACCCGGGATGCATCCATAATTTGTATGTGTCTTAACGTGAGAAAACCTTAAATATTGCTATTTATCGCAAAATCCATTATTTTCACCAAGAGAAAAAAATTAGTCTGATGCGCACAAAATAAACAAAAAGATTGATTTTTGCAATAAGTTTATTGCTGAAATAAAAAAAAAAAAAAAAATAAAAACCTAAATTTCCCTTTTACAACTATATCAATATACCGTCCCATATGGGAGACAACTCTTACAAATTCAGCAATACGTAAAGACCGAATTTCTTGCTAGTGTTAGCTGCACTAAGTAAGTGACAGAAGGGTTTGTGAAAACTGGATGTAAACTGTCCAAAAGTGTAGATTAAGATTTGTCACACCGTCTGATAATGAAGCTTCAGCTTGTAAGCTCACCTGGACCTGAACCAAAGGTCCATATCAGCTTTTTATTCGACCACAAATTTTTGAGGTCGTATTATGGTATGACACTGTTGTCATCGACATCATCGTTGTCATTGGTGTCTGTAGACAAATTGGTTACTACACGATAACTTTTGTTCTAGTCATCCAATCCTTTTAATATTCTGGGACATTGATAATTGGTACTAGATAAAGGTTGGTATTGATTTTGGGTGATCTAGCCCCACCTGTTTTTGGGGAGGGGCCATAAAGGGGTTTTCTCTCATTTGAATGCAAGTTCTCTATTTCTTGTCCAATTTTGATGGTTTTTTTTCTTTATATTCCTCATGAATAAGTCAACATAAAAAGCGAAAAGGATCATGACATATTTCTTACTGTTATTGAGGTATCGGGGGTCAAAAATGGTCACACCCTAATTTTTTTAAAGTTTTTGATTTCTCATCCGATTTTGATGGGTTTTTTTGCTAATGATTTTTTATGAAAAATGCAATAAAAGTTAGTCGAAGCATTTTTTCGTAATATTTACCGGTTTTTGTATAAAAGGGGTCAAATGGTTTAAAAAATGTGATTTTGCAGATGAGAAATTTGTATTTTTCTTCCGATTTTGATGGGGGCTTTTTGCATTTGATTTTTCTTTATGAGAGCTTTCAGTAGCATGCCAACAGATTTTCTCTATCTTTTACTGTTTTCAAGCTAAAAGGGGTCAAAGTGGCCTGGAATCCAATTTCGTATAATATAGAAAAATTTTAAATCTGATTTAGATGGTTTTTTTTTTTGCATTTAATTTCTCTCAATGAGAGCTTTCAGTATTAAGTCAACAATTTTCTCTATCTCTTACTGTTAGGGGTCAAAGTGGGGGGATTCAATTTCAAATAATATGGAAAAATTTTATTTTTTATAGGATTTTGATGGGGTTCATAATTAAAAATTTTACATAAGTGACACCAGTTTTGTGGATAATATGAGTCAACATCATTACTTATCCAGTCCTATTACTGTGTCCAGCACATTATTGTAACCAACAAAATACTGTGTCCACACTTACCCAAATATTCATTTGTTCACCTTTCACATGTCAACTTGCTGTGGTTGTATCATGCTGCACTTGTGAAGCACCTCAGTTCTGTTTGTGAAACCTTAATTCCAATTTGGTTCATATTTGACAGGAATTATGACTATATTGTCATCTCCCAGAATTGTTCAGCTAATCTTTGTTTAACATGGGAGTTAATGGAAAATTCTTAACCAAATGCAACCAAGCTTATGAGGAATGGTCCTTAAACATTTCCCTGAAGAAATTCTGTTTATCTTCCCTATCAGCTAACTAAGATAGCCACCACAACAGAAATATGTTTGACACTGGTGGCCATCTTGGTTGTCAGTGGGGATGGCTGATACAATTTTGACAGCATTCCACCAAAGTTTGATTCCAATTGGCTCAGCAGTTTCAGAAGAGACTTTTTAATGAATGTCACAGAAAGGGGCATTGATTAAAAATTAAGTTTGGCTGTGGTTGTTGGGGATGAAGGTACATTTCTTGTGTGGGACCATCTAAGGTGCATATCACTAAAGTTTCTTAAAATTGGCTCACACTTTCAGACAAGAAGGTTTTAAAGGGAATTTCCCCTAGGGGTCCTATGAAAAACTATTTTTAATGGATGGTCAATTGGCATGCTGGATAGTTTTGGTAGAGGAGCATCTAAGGACCATTCCACCAAAGTTTTCAGGGTTCCAGTTGGATACTGACAACAGGTTACCCCTTGAAATGTGCATTAAGCATATAAAAATTTCCTATTACTTATTGTTTAGCTTGGGAGACATAGGTATTACTTTATGTTGATTGTGAGGCAACCAGAGTTATTTTTTTAAAGCTCTGTATCTCTGAAACTATCAACGCTAGGAGGACAAAATTTGGTGTGACTATTGATTGTATCATGAAGCTGTTGATTATCCAGATGGCATTTGTCCTTAACCAATTTGCATGGTTCAGAAACTTAAATATACTTTATCAAGTTTTTGCACTTAGATCTGTTTCACAGTAGCCATACATAGATATATTGTAGGTCAACAAAATTGAATTTGCTTATAGTATATGTCATTCTGACATATGTCTTATGTCCTTGACCTAATTTTCACAGTCCATTGGGTTATACAAGTTTTCATGCTAAGATCCATTTCTCCTTAAATATACATGGTAGGTCAACAATATTGGGTATGCATATATATTATTGACATGTATTGCTAATCTGACATGTCATGTCCTTGGTCCAATTTTCATGAATAACAGCATATGGTCCATAGTTAGATCTTGGTGGGTACTTGCTAGTCTTCTAGTTAAAATTCTACTGTTACTTGGTGGATAGCTGTCTCATGGACAATCATGCCACATCTCCTATTTCTATATGCCATTTGACCTTGACCTCTTTTTCATGGTCTGTTGAAGTTTTTGTGAAAAGGCCATTTTTCAGTAAAGACACATGATAGATCATCATTTTGAGCAAATCCATTCATAGGTGTACCTGTCAGCTGCCATACATCATGATCTTGATCTTGTTTCATAAATGAGTGAATTTTTTATAATTTGCAACATATGCAATAAATGTTATATTCAAACTTGCTTTATTTTTCTGAAGATAGTTTCTAAGGGGTACATTCAATTCTGCTACAAGTATATGTCAATTAACCTTGAACTCTTTATATGGTCTAGTGACTAAGATAAAGTTTGTATAATTGTCTTTTTCGGTAATGACACATAACAGGACAACTGTATTTGGTCTGCCAATTTATTCTTTGGTGTGCATGCCAGTCTGCCATATGTCAACCATTTGTGACCTTATTTTCAACTAAAGTCCATTTCTTAGTAACACAATAACTTAGGTTTAGGTTGTGAAGCACATCAGAGTACTGATGGTATAACATACTTATATTTATTAAAACTTTGTGCATCCACAAGCTCTTTATACGGTTGAGGCATTTAGTGTTTACACTTGTTTATCATTGGTAAACTTGTATTCCAGACAATAAGATTTTAAGTGAATTTCCCATAGGGTCTCATGTTAACCAAAGTTCAGCTGTTGCAGCCATCTTGGTTGGTTATTGGTCATGTTGGATAGTTTTGGTAAAAGACTATCTAAGGATCATCCCACCAGTTTGGTTACCATTAACTTAGCAATTTCAGACAAGAAGATATTGAATTAAATTTCCCATTAAGTCCTATGTTAAACTAATGTTAAATTGGGCTGTGTAGACCTTATGGTCATAGGGATACCATAAAAATTTTGTTAAAGGATATTCAAAGAACCACTCGACCAAAGTTTGGTTCCAATTGACTTAGCAGTTTGAAAGAAGATTATAAGAATTTATTGACATATTTTTTTTATTTTGATTATTGAAGTAGCACACAATATCCTTTGGGAAAGGTGGGCTTAAAAGGGTTATTTTCAGATGATAACAATATTGAGGCCAAACATTACAAACAGTTTTCAAATAACTTAAGTTTTCCTTGCTTAAGTGAAACCACAAGTCTATATGGATTAAGGGAAAAAGAAAGAACTATTTTGAGGTCTAAGATCCTATTGTTAAAGTTTGTTTCACATAACTGAGTCTTTTGGTTTTTCATTTTATTTCTGACACAGACATGTAGTGGATTCAAATATCTCCAATGCTATAGGATTCATGATTAAAGTAATAAAGCTCTTGAGATATTACCTTACTCATATGAAATTTGGATTTTCTGTGAAAAAATAAAGTTCATACTGTTTTGGAAAATCACACTTCAGACAGACCTAGTTTATTCTGATTCTTGATTACAATATCAAATGTATTTGATCTACAAAAACATCAAAATGTTTTATATTCCTTGCTAATTTTTAATTCTGAAATCACAAATTGTGATAATGGGAAAATCACAAAACTGAGTTTTTCACATAAGAGGAGACAAAACAAAAACAAATACAGAAATTCAAAAATATACAAAAGTAAAGTGGCTGTGAACTCCTTAATTTGATGGTTTCAAATATGATTTTAGAAAACATTGAAATGTGCGAGAGTCAATAATGTGACACCTTCATAAGAAATCAATGTTTTGGGACAACAGAGCTTCCTTAGATGAATGATAATAAAATTTGTGTAGGAAAGATAAATCAGAGGCTCCCAGGAGCCTGTCATACAGTTTCCAAAATAAAGTTTACCTTAGTTCGGCTGAGGCAGCCATCTTAGTTGGCAGATGCCCGATACAATTCTGAAAGGAACCCATCTAGGGACCATTTCACCCAAGATTGGTTCAAATGGAGTTAAGTTTCAGATAAGAAAATATTTTTTTTATGAATCTACCATAGGGTCCAATGTCATATTAAGTTGGGCCAAGGCAGCTGTCTTGGTTGGCGGATGTGGTCAACAGACAAAATTCTGAAAGTTCCCCTGGGGACCATTTCAACAAAGTAAAGTGCCAATGGAGAAAATAGATCAAGTCAAGAAGATTTTTTTCATAATTTCTCATATGGACCTTTGTAAAACTAAGTTCAGCTGGGGTGGCCATCTAAGTTGGCGGGTGAGGTCATCGGAAAAAATTCTGAAAGAGACCAAACTAGGAATCATTCCACCAAAGTTTGGTTACAACTGAGCAAGTAGTTTCCAGACTGTAAATTTTTTCATTAATTTCCCATAAGGTCCTATGTAAAACTATGTTCAGCTGTGGATGCCATCTTTGTTGGCTGATGGGGTCATCTGACATTATTATGAAAGGGACCAACCAAAGGACCATTCCACCTTAATAAGGTTCTAATTGTGAAAGCAGTTCAAGTTAAAAAAGTTTTTTGCAAATTTCCCATGGGGTTCTATATAACACTTAGTTCGGCTGGGGTGGCCATCTTGGTTGGAGGTTGGAAATGCCGGATAAAATTTTGGAAGGGGACCACGTAAGGATCATTTCAGTAAAGTTTGGTAAATATAAGCACAATAGTTTTAGAGGAGAAGATTTTTGAAATTCATCCCCTCTTTTTTTCTATTTTTAGCCTGGAGGCTATTTTGTTTGGAGGTTGGGGTCATTGGACACAATTTTAGTAAAGGACCACCCAAGGACCATTCCTGCCAAGTTTGGCTAAGATTGGCTCAATACTTTCAGAGGAGAAGATTTTTCAAATTTCATCCCCCCTTTTTTCTATTT
>JARWCS010153549.1:0-23039 GCA_034783895.1 Geukensia demissa | reverse complement strand
ATTCCTTTTTTCTGTTCAACACAGTAGCTTATAGAACAAAGAGATGTGATGTAAATTACAAATATCTGCAGGTTTCCCTAAAAGACATTCAATAATGGACACATTTCCACACCATACGACAGGCTGGTAGGCTCCAAAACAAAATGTGATGATATCCAATTGTAACAACTATCGGTAGAAAAAGTATACAATGTAAAACTAGTAGCATAACATAAAAAAGGTAACAGGTTCTTGGCTTGGGACCAGCACATATATTAGCTGTTTCTGACAGCTAGTTCAAAATCCAAACTATCAAGCTACGACAAGAATCAAAACACGTCCGGCTGGATTTAGTGCATAGCCAAAGAAAACAAGGTATTGTGCAAGTGCACTAAAAATAAAAGATGTCGACAGCATGTAGGACAAAAACTTAACAAAATATTGACTAAAATTAGTTTTGATGTTAATTATTGAGCAGAGAGTCAATGTTGATACCAATGAAGACAGTATTTAAAGATCTTAAGATTAACTTTATGTATAGGTTTGTTCAATTAACCGACAAGTCCCAATGGGGTGTGTTAAAATTTACGAGCTTTATTTACCATATTTCCGTAAAAGTTTGGATGTGATATTCGGTTTTTTATAAATTTTCTGCAGTTGCAACCCAAATTAATCTTTATATTTATGATCGAATTTAGTAAATGTTTTAATTTTTAGTTTTGCTTTTACCAACAAATGACAACTGCTGTTGTCCTGGTCAGCTTTATTAAAGAAAGACCTCTTGGGTAAATTATAGTGCCGTATTTTGAGAAGTCCGGGTTATTACCTGCAAGATATTTATTATTAAATTTATCAATTAAATCAGAATTAGAAAGATCTTTTTGGTGATTGGTAATTAAGTAAAGGAATAAGTCTGCAATTATTTACATATTGCCACTTTATTCCGAAAATTGGCAGCACAGTCCGGTTCTGTCTCTGAATGCTATTAGTTATAAACGGATTATCTAATTGGGATTAATTATTGACTGTTCTTTGTTACTTTTTGTGTTATTATAAATTATTTACAAGTGTCGTTTGTCAAGCGCGAGTAAAAACCTGTCTTTTACGAGATTTAAAATATTTGATAGTATTTTTCTGAAAATCGAGAGGATCCCGTCCGGATTAGTGACGATTTTATGCAGATTTGTGTATAATTTGTCATGTAACTTTGTAATCAATGAAGACCATTTGTCGAAAACAAAATTTATCCTTTCTGCACCTGCTTGTTTTCATGTTAAGTCAATACTCTGTTTTTGGGCGGTTTTTTTGCGGTTTTTTTGCCAAAAAATCTATTTATCAAAAGCTTGTTTAATAGCTGTTTTTAATCATGTAACCACTGTAAAGTCTTTAATAATGAAGTCTCATATCTTACAGCAAGATTAATACGACTCGGGTCACATTGATGAAATACGATTTTTTATGGTACGAAAATCATATTCTTCAATGGAAGAAAGCCTAACCGTCACAAACGGAAAACCATTTCTACAGAGGAAAACTTGTTATTTTCAATATAGATTTTTCCATATTGTGCACAGCTACGATACGAATGTCCATTTACTTAGTGCATTCGAAATTAAATTTTGGGAAAGAATCAGCACCAAAACCAGAATTGCTCAACTCAGAACAGTCAACAACGTTTAATTAAGGTCAATTTGCACGAAAAGGGGCAAAAATTTAGCAAATCGTCTGGAGAATTTTGTAAATAAAAATCTAAAAATGTGTAATACCCGATCGCCTAAAGAATTATGTAAAAAAATCTAAAAACATAGCCGATCGCCAAAAGAGTTTTTGTAAAATTAAAAATCTATTTGCCATTCTAGTCGTTTGGTCAGTTTAGCCAGCAAGAATCATTTTTTAATTCCTTCCCAAGTCGTTGAGATTGCTCCAGTATTTTGCACAATGTTTTCACTGATATCGTGATAGAAAATAATACAATGACAATAATGTTTTAAAAGTATTAAATATTTCTAATGTAAATGGATATTTTCGACATTATTTTAACAACATCAATGGATTAAAAGTATGTTTAAGGTCACTTGAGAAAAGCTTGGGCAATATTTAAAGTATTGTAAAGTTTGATTGTTAATGTGAATCAGTTTAAAGACAATCATGTAAACTTAAAAAATAAAAAAAATATTCGCTTATAAGATCTTGATTGATTGATTGATTGTTGCTTAACGTCCAGTGTGCATATTCAAGGGAACAAGTTAACAAACAATAAATCAAAATGCGGACTAAACTTGGGACATTAAGGTGGGAAATTTTGACTGTCACTGAAAACATGCGGGTTGGGTACGTAGGGTCGGAAAATTTAGCTTTGTAGCTAGTCTACTAGTGACCACTCCACCCGAGCTGTTGCAAGGGGTCTCGAATGTGCATTAAACATGACATTTTCTAAACACGGCGCGTATTAAATCCCTCCCGATTGGTTGTGCATTTATTCACCTAGGGGTTGGAGGTCGAGTATTTCAACATCCCGCTCAACCGACGAATCTCCTTTAGTAGGGGTTCTACTTGTAAGCGGAGAAAAGCCTATTTCTATACCCCGGCCACCGAGGGACGCTCATCATTCAAACATTTCAAGTGAAGTGAAAGGAGACATCTCAGGTCTCACTATATCTATACAGTTCATAGTTCCTTCAAAACATCAGAAATGCTCTGGTGGGTTGTTATGTATTTTAAAGATAGTTACCTCTTTATGTAAAGGTGATATGTTTTTCTATGAGGTAAATTATGTGGTTATTGGAAATTTATAGCAAAAGTCTTCTTGGTGTAGGAATTTTGGGTACTAATATTACTATTATTAATATTATAAAATTATAATATTATAATACTAACAGGTCATGGAAAGTCCCTTTGACCAAAAATATTCATATGATGAATACATAGATTTTCACGACACTTCAATCAGACAGATTTTGCCAAAAAAAGTCAACGCTCATGACCACATTTTTGCAACTGATTTTAAAAATTGCGTTTATTTCCTTTCCAACGAGGTATAACGTGTGCATCGGTACCGGTATACGTGTATATGTTCAGGCCAAGTCCTTGAACATTTTTTTTACATTGACTTCAATGGAAAACGTCAAACCGTATAGTGAGACCTCAATATTTTATATGATTGAATCTTGTCAGTTTTGCCGTCCTGAACTGAAATTTAGTGTAAAATGGCAAAAAATGATAAGATTAAACGGGATTAAACTGTATGACTTCCGGTTTGCATACATCTGTCCCACATAAGAATGTTCTTAAAAATTGTGTCAACCAGCAGTCTTTGCATAGATGTCACTGCTGATAGACTAAGAAGGATTCATTAGTCTTTCAAAATACTCTCATACTAGTGACTGTCATGATCGTTTGGGACACGCTTCAGAATCATTCACAGAAAAATTCCCCTTTATCAAAAAAAATTTCAACCGACAACTGTAAAATTAGTTCACTTTCAAACACCTTGGCATTTGAGAAGAATCGTCACTTCATTTTTATATTTATTATATTTATTATAAATGCAGACAAATGACCAATCAGGTCATAACATTACATAATAGAAACACATACACATATATTTATACATGTTGTCAGTATTTAGTTATTACAATTTGGGCACTACAAATGGGTTTTCAATCGTCAAGGATTGCAATTACGATGACATCAAAACTAATGTTCCATAAGAATAAGTTTTATATACTCCCCCTTTCAATTAAAATACACCCATCAGTAACCACAGATCGAGTTAGTGACTTGCAATATTTATATTTTGCACAAAGACGTTTATACCCAGTTGACACTTGTCTTTGGAAAATCCAAGATTTTTATATTAGGAGTCTGGAAATCCACTTTTACCATAACATCAGTACATTCGTTACAGATCGGTGAACTTCAAACGCTATTTTACCAACGTTGCGTACATAGAGTGAGTATATATGTCTCTGGATTTTCAAAGTGTAACCTCTCATCAGCAGATACAAAAACAAAGAAAATTCGGATTCCGTACTTAGTAGAAGAATTACTCAAATTCGAACACGTCCCAAAAAGTACTAAAAATAAATATAGCTATAGTGGATCAAAACCACTAAGATATTTTATAAATGATAATAATTTTGAATGTGTATGTTTGATTTTTCTTTATTAATAACCATATACAATATATTGAACAAATCTAGTGACACAATCATTCGATTTTCTAGGGCACACCATCATTTGATTTTCTAGAGACTGTTGATATTGTTAAATTTTCAAATAAATAATAATAATAATCTGACTGAGTTGAACTTCAAGAAAGGTGTCCGAAGATTTAGCCCTTTGAAAAAAGTAAAAGACTTTTAGATAAGAGGGATACATTAATATGATACACGTCGTTAATAACTGATTTTGAAATGTTCATTAACTGTTTGGGATAAACCATAAATTTTCTAAGAAATTAGTCATATAATTTAGAATTGCCTCCTCACCTCTATTGAGATTCGGTTTCAGAGGTATTTTGTGTTTTTATAAACCTGTAAACTGTAGACATACCTCAGGGAGATGGCAGTTTTAAAACTATATCACTTGTGTAGAAAATTAATGGTTTATCCCGAAGAATGAAAAATATTTCAAAAGCATGCACGAGGGGATATAACAAGTCTCAAGTGTTCCTTGTATCTGTAAATTTGTACTCAAAGAAATAAAAAGAAACCAAAATAGTCGGTCACGGTGGTCTAATGGTAGCATGATTTAAACATGGAGTGCTGAGTCGTGGGTTCGAACTTTCAATAAGCACATGTTGGTTGGCTCCGAATAATGTGTCCGGATAATGTGACTTGGCTTCCTGTCGGCATGTTATTCGACTCGGTGTGTCGATCTTTATACAAAGCAGGATGCATTCAAATACTCTCGTCCTGAATATGCATGAAATAGACTCGAAATTTGCTATCAAAGATTCACAATAATATATTTTATATTATATATCGTTGGAATTATAATTTTTTTGCCACAGCTGAAGCTGTAGTTGGAAAATCCATTTTACCTGAAATAAAAAATTCCCCATAGGACTTAATATTAATTTTTTCGACTTTGTAAATTTGCTTCATTTTGTCTTAGGTAACAAGATATGATAAAATTTTTAATTTGGGTTTTTATGAGAGTTAAAAGATGAAATTTTAAGAATAAAGTTGAATTATACTTTAGCTATAACACTGAAGCGAGATATTTGTCTATGAAAACATGCCATTTTAAGACAGATTTTTTCCATGTAAATAATTTAACATAGAGGGGTAGTGGTTAAAAAAACAAAATAACTGTAGCTAGGATGAGTTGCGCCAAAAAATTAGAATCCAAACGATATATAACATGACATACTTCATAGCTGTACTTTTGATATATTTTGACTTAAGTCGTGGCAAATTTCGTTTGGTGTACTTTAATAATGTTTCCTGTTTAATTTTTAAGCTATTTTTAATTAGTCGTAGCAACATCAGTATAGGTGTTTTGTTGATACAAAAAGCAAGTAATTTTTTAAACGAATTTTAAAATACATGGGTGAAATATAGTTGCAGATGCGTCATCTTGTAAGTAAATGAACAATTTATGTTTTTGGTTGCCAACTATTACATTTATTTAAGCCTGCTCATATTGTATCATCAGAATTAAGCGTGAATTTAACAGCTCACGCATTTGAATGTTTAAACAATTAACCATAGCTCATGCGAACGTTACCATTCGTAGAAGAACAGGCTTTAATAAAGCTGGCGTTTAGTTGTACTAATTAGTATCTCTGCATGATTGCATAATTCATAAAAATTTTAATGCATACAAGGATATTTAAGTTATGATAATATGCCAGGAAGGAATTTGTAGGATATTGTTGCATGAATTTTCATTTGTTTTATTTCTTTTCAGAAAAATCGGAATTAAAGTATGAAATAGAGTACCTTTAGCATGACCATTGTTGTCATATATTCACAATGATTTTCTCACAGTTTTTTTTAGCATGAAACAAAATATTTAAATATTTCTTTTGCTAACTAGGACCGTTCTTGTTGGCATCCCCATTTATAACAATTCCACAAAATATATTATACATTCATGTATGATCGTCTGGAGCTGTGTTGAATGTTTAAATTTTCCACATATTAAGTACAATACAAGTCTCAAATTCAAAGTAAAAACTCATTGGTGTGTTTCATATATGTAACAATAGCTTAAAGCATTTGTAGTATTAAGCCGCCGTTTGGTCGTAACATATTACATCTTCAACAAATTGTTATGTTTTACATTAACGTGAACTAAATTCAGCAGCTTATGATTCTTTATTACTGCTGTTCACATTAACCTCGGTCTAATCATCTCAATTTCAGGAATTCACCTAAGAAATTCATCTAAAATTTTTTTTTACCTAAGTGATACATAATCAAGGAACAAACATAATTTCTGTAAAATTGTCATTATTGTTAAATATTTATTCTGTTCACAAGAACTACAAGGGCATTAAAATGTTATACTTGCTAAATGTAATAATGATGGATATGACACTTTTACAAACGAAATCAACAAATATCTGATTTATTTGGTTTTTTTAAATTTGGTCAAAGCTACACTGACGATTTTGAAGTAAATAGTTTTTTCTATGCAGATGACCTTCAAAACTATTGCATTAAAAATCTTAATGTGACGTTAGTTAAATAAAATATACATTGAAATTTTTATGTGTGTTTTAAAAAGTGTAGAAATTAAGAATTCCAGAAAATAATAGGTAATCTGGATGTATAAACGTTACACGTTAATTCGTCAAAATGCTGATAGGAAATTCTAAATTACTAATTACAGCGTCATGGTAGTTTTGTTTGGGACCAGGCTTCGAACGACAAGGCGGAAAAATGGATTCAACAACAAAAAGGACTTGCTGGTATTGAAAAATCGCTAACTGAAGTTGATGGTGCTAAAATAGTTTCTCCTTATTTATCTCCCCTTCAACTACCACCAAAGGAAGACAGTCCTGCCAAGTCACAACCTGCCACAACAACACAGTCACCACAAACACTGACAACTAAGGCTGCTGGAGATACTGTTTTAAAGAATGAAGCTTCTCCATGCACGCTTACTGGTGAACAAACAGTTAATGTTAATAATTCCGGTGAAGAGTAAATCATTGTCATTGTATGTCCTAATATTGTTAAGTTTTATTATTCTATTTAGTTTCAATCGAGCTCAAAGCTTCTAGAGAGAAATCTGTTAGGGATATTCTTTGTTATATCAGGGTAGTTTATTATCTTTTCTTAAACATGATAAAAGAAGGGTTCATTGTGAACATTTTGCTGTTAGTTTACATAATATGTATTACTTTTATCGTGTATACCTGGTGGTTCTTACATTCTAAAGGCTGTCAAATTTTGTAAATCCAAATGCGAGAGAAAAAAATAAGGAAGATCAAATTAAGGGACAAATACAATAAAGGAATTGCATCGAAACAGAGAATAAAACTGCGCGAGTCTAATACAGATTTCGGGAGATTTGACAGACTTGCTAGAGAAACATGTAATCTTGTAATGATTGCAGCAATTATATAATCGGAACTTTTGGTTAATGACGTATAAATGAGACAAGAATGTTCAAAACTGCACAGATAACGATCGTTACGATATTTGTTACGACCGTAAATACTGAACAAGAAGAATTGGAATATGTGAGATTTTAAAAATATAAGTATAGCTGTTGAGACTACAATAATTTCATAAGTCTTGGAGATGTGGATTCCAGTTCCAATTATTTGCTATTTTTTTCGTACATCTGGATTTGGTTTCCCTGTTGGATACACATGGGAGCTCGTTTGTTTGTTTGTTTATTTTGAATTGAACAAAATTAAGTAAATAAATGACATAAACAATTTAAGCCATTCAAAGGAATTCATCAAGAGATGTTTTATATGTTAAATGTCTGCAAATTAAACAGCTGGGCATTCGTAAACTTACATTCTTCAGCTGATCTATGAGTTAACGACACGTTATGTTGAATGAATCCTGTTGACCCCATGTGATGAAAAACCACAAAATCCAGGAAAATTCGCAATTCACAAACAATAGTACTTCCACACATTGTTTAGACATGGTTACCCTGAAAATTACAGAAACAATGTAAGTTGTTGAAATAACTGCATTGACAGTTTTTAATCTCTGTTGAATATCTGAGACCTTATTTTCTATATATATTATCCTGCTACTTACAGGCATTGCTCGATGTTTTATGTTAAAATAAACCGAATGCCATTCGATGACGAGATTTTTTTTTTATCTCACAATCAGATTGGGCTTGTTGTTGATAACCATTAAGTTTGTGTTGATTGAAAGCATGACAATGTACTTGTATTTAAGAATGCAGGATTGAAATTTAGAAAGAGTTTTCAATTTGAAAATAAGTATTAATTGTTTTTACAAAAAAACGAGTTTTGAAAAAAACTTTTTTCTGTCGCATATTTGTTTTGTGATGTTTTTGTAAAGTATACATTCAGAAATATTTTGCTACCAATTTTGATTTATGCAATAATTATAGAATGCTGTGATGTTGAATTTTGTTACATTATTAATTCCAATGTCGTCATAACATTGCTATTTACAACAGTATTTGTTTTTTTATTATAGTATAAAATATACATTATCAAATGTTTTGTTATTTAAGAAGTCTATATTTCTTGTTATATTTTACATCATTATTGAACTGTTACTGCACAATCGTTTACAATCTTTTACTGTTTGAAACTTTTTCCAAATATGATATTCAGTGAGCAAAGAAATTAATATGATGCCAAACTACTTCATTAACATAAATTTTTCAGAAAGTACACATTCATTCACTTGATAGTTCATTGTACATCCTCATAGGAAAATATATTATAGATATATAGATATTATAATATTAATTGCCCAGGGAAATTTAATTTCTATATTTGAAGTCCATTGTTAACAGCAATCTTTTATATTCTTTGTTGAAAGAACTCACAAGAAATAACCTTGCTTCTTAGTAAAATCAATAACTGCAGTCACTTCTAACCAAATTGATGTTTTATTGTATGGCAAAGGTGATATGATGCCTTCCATCTATCATTAAATAATAACATTTACGGCTACAATATATTTCCTAAATACAAAAATAGAACAGTTTTCTATGAATCAGGGATTTTACTGTCCCATCATGCTTTTGTTCAAACGTCTATGCAACTGCTGAATGTGTTAAAAGTATTAAAATTAATATATATGTTATAAGTATTATTTCAAAAATAAGTTGTATTGTAAATTTCAAAAATTCTAGAAAGCTATTATAGTCATTTTAAGGGTATAATTTTATTGCTGCCAAACGAAAGGTGAGAATTTGTAATTATGCCAAAAATTCAGACTGACAATGGCATTTTCAAAAAGATGATGAAAAGTTAAATGCTTTTGATCCAGTATTGCATTTTAATCATGTCTATATTTTGTGTTGTACTAATTATTGTTTTATCAAATTTTACACGTAATTAATTTTTGTATTTGCACCTTAACCTTTTTGACTGTGTTATACATGTTGACCTTTGAAAATCTGTTGATTCTCAGTAAGTTCTGTTTTGGTTACATTTGTTTATTGATACTTTCAAGTTTTATCAAGGGCTTTCAGCAATGATTAAAACATATTTCTTGATTTTAGTTGTTTCTATTTATTAAAAAAAATACAAAGGGTCAGCAGAAAACAGTGGGGACAAATCAGATGACACTACAGAAAAAAATAGACAATTCAGATGATACGACAAAAATTGAAGGGACAAATCAGATGATACGACATAATGGGACAAATCAGATGATACGACAAAAATTGAAAGGACAAATCAGATGACATGACAGTAAAAGAAGGGATAAATCAGATGACACAACAGAAATCACAACACAGGAAAAATTAATAAAATAAACAAATAACAAAAAAATTAAACTCTTATATGTTAAATACCGGCCCTTAGAAACTTTGGGTGAACATATTTTATGAGGATCCGAACGTCTACAAAGGCCCACCTACAGTGGACTAACACCAATATTTTGTGTTTTTCACCTTTTTTATGTTTTCCTGTCTTAGGGTCCTCCTCGACTTCTTGTCTTGTTGTTCTTCAAAATAATTACTTGTTTCTGAAGACAGAAAAAATATTTGCCTGCAAAAGTAAAAAGACTGAAATAATGCTTTATACAACAATCTCTAATATTTGAAAAGAGATATTAAGATAAATTCATTATAAATCTATATTTAAGTAAACAGTCTAAAAAGGGGTAAATTTTAGTCAAAATGTCAAGGACTAACAACAAGCAAACAGCAAATAACTGGAAGCAATTTACTGAGCTGTATATAGACCCAGTAACAGACCCATGGAGTACACAAAACAGTGAGATTTATTGGCAAAAAGACATATTTCTGAGTCAACGTGGGCAAAATACCAAAACTCTGTAGGAAACAAGACATATTTCTAAGTCAACGTGGACAAAACACCAAAACTCCGTAGGAAACAAGTTTGTTACAGGTAAACACAATAATGTAATTATTATACAATGTATACCAATTATACACATTCTGAGGATAAATATTTTATGATGAAGTTATATTTACTCTATCTTGTTACATATCACATAGCCTTTTAATTGAAAAAGAACACTTATGACATAAAATCGCAAATTTATTCACAGTATATACCCGAATAAAAAAGCACCATTATTAAATTATTTATATAGCACTATTATGTTAAAGCTATTTAACAACACACCCACTCTCCATAAGGTAAAACAGCCTACCTTTGATATTTGTCTTATTAAATTTAACAAATAAGAGGAAGCGACAGAAACCCGAAGAGCCAGACACGGCAATCTCGAGAACACGAACAAAACCGAACACAACGTATGCATACAAAATTAAAAAAAAACGAACATACAAGTATGAACAATACAGATCCCATCATAAACCGGGAATGAACTCCGGTGGTCCGGAAGGGTAAGCAATTTCGTGTCTCTTTATTTAGACAACCGCCGCATTGTACATTTTCAAATCCGGTATTAGTCATTTCAGGGTAAAGGGGGATGTTTCATGAGATCACAACCTCCAGGCGGAGAAAGCGAACAGCCTGTTTTTGGTTTATTTATCAGTTTCACAGAAAAAGGCCAGTCTTCATCTGCGAAACGTATATTCCATACAAGCCGACAAGATTGTGGTGTCGACCATAAAACTTCTGGAGTGATGACATCAACCGAGTATCAACATATCCTATATGAGCAATTTTTGTTTCAGCAACCACTAAAACAATTATCAAACAACAAGCTCAATAATATTCTAATCAAACAAACCAAAAGACAACATATCTATCAGTGATAAAATATATCTTTTATTCTATTGCAACAGTGTTTGAAATTTGGATTTTGATCGGTTGACGTAAAATTTTCATGGCATGTCCACTTTTGATGCCTTAGAAGAAACTGCACAAGCGGAGACCTTTATTCCATAATTTAAAAAAAATGTTCAGATTGCCCGTAATTTTATTAAGTTGCATAAGAATGTGTCAGCTGAATTGTTCTTGCACCTTAAAATACAATACTTATTACTCCTTATCAATTAATTGACGAATGAATATAAAGGAATAATTCGAAGATACCAAAGGGAAAGACTCTTGATGGAATTCTGTTTGATGAGTTTCCATAGTTCCTTACTAAAATAGGGTTCGACATAAACCGAAATATTTTATTCGTTTCTCACACAAGACCACAGAAAAAAAATTGTTGTATTATTACAACATTCAGATTTAATACGTAGACGAAAATATATTTTAGACACAAGCAGTAAAGAACTGTCTATTATAAAAAGCAAAAACGTTGGTTTACTATAGTATAAATACTAAATCTCCAACAAATGAAAAATATTCACACATATTTTAAACGGCCAACAAGATTATAGTGATGATCTTAGCTGTCTACAAAATGTGACGTATTATAAAAGGCAAGAGTTATACCTATGTTAGAAGTCAAAACGCACAATTTACAAAAAGGGCAAAAAAAAAAAAAAAAAAAAATAAAAATAAAAAAAAAAATAAAAAACAAAAGATGTTAAACAGTTAAGAATTCCTTACAAAACACAATTAGAACCAGGTATTTTAGAAGGGTAAACACCAACTGTTCATCGCGCGACACTAACATGTCAGGCATTGATGGAGTGGACAATTTTGTTATGTCTTGTTCTATGGGAGTTTCAATCATCACATTTTATATCCCAAAAAATATTCACCTGTTCCACTTTAGTATATATTATGTCACAGGAATTCAACTTAAAGTTTATTTGCATTTGAAAGAAAAAACCTCTAAAGTCTTTAATCACTTTGTAGTGTTGATAAGTTTTGTTCCCGCTCTCAAAAAGTTACTTTCGTTAAACAAATGTCAAATTGTAAAATGTAGAATCTCCGTGGAAAATTTAACACTTGCATTTGAAATACTTTGCTATCCTCATGATCCTCCTTTATCAATTATACAAAGACACGATCCCCGTCATAACATACTTCAAACTCAAACACGCGTAAACCGCCCTTTCGGACTCACCAGACACGCTAGTTTCCAAAAATAGGAAGACCAGTCCAATACTATCAAATTCCAGTAACATTCAGGGTGCAAATAAAATAATCCTCACTTGACATAATGATTGCCTTAAGCTTAACATAAAGATAACACTCAGGGAATTTACAAATTACAATGTTGCAAAGATGTAAAGTGTATCTTGTTAACATAAATTCTAGTATTCGAAAATAAATTCTCCAACGCTTGATAATTCGGTTTACACGTACATTCTAATATAAGAAAAACCTGTATAAAACTTAAAAATAAAAACCCTGTAAGGTCTTTTAAAATGAACCAAAAGGCACGTCAAAGTGCAAAGGAATCAGTATATCATGACACTATAATAAAAATAAAAAAATAACCTTGCTCTTTAAAAACATGTTTAGGTAGCTCAATGGAACGGATCTTTACCCTTCCTTTTGATTTCTTGCACGCATTCTCTTTAAATACTGACAAGAAAATTTATAGTATTTGAAACAGTAGATGGTATATGAGATATACTTAATGGTATTTAACCGTGAAATTTTGAATGGCGTCTTTTCAGCCATTAAAGTGTAATAATTTAGGAAAAAGAAATTTAGATTATTAACATGTGTACACAAAAGATTATTCAAAATTTTAAATATTAATCAGAAAAATCATTAGAAATTGTGAGTCTAGAATTATCTGTCAATACTACCAATTATCATTTTCCAAACTCATAATTTATAAGTATCATTTTTCACTAAACTCACCACAACGGAACGGTTTGTATAATTGTTAGTTTGAATATACTACATTTAAAATCAACAAAAGTGACACTCTCATGTTTCGTAATAAAAAGGTTGTCAATGAGAAAGACTATACACTAGGAAATGGTAAGTTTGCTTATAATTTTGTTATTGCTAATTATCGTTTGTTTTACATGTTTATTTGTAAAGAAATGTTTGATTTTTTTTGCCAACTAAGACACCGACGATTCAAAAGGGAAAACAGGTGGCTGATTATTTTGAAAATATACCTTTTTTTGTCAATTTTTGACCTTAAAATGTAATTTTTTGGACGAGCTGAAAATCATGTTCCAAGAAGTCATCCCATTAAACGGGATTGGGTAATGATAGGAAGATGCAACAAATCTAAAAAATAATCAATTGGCTCAATATTAAAATAATGTTTCAGTATATTTAAATTAAAATTCTATGCAAAAAAGTTTGGCTGAGTGGTTATATTAATTGGTGGGTGGAGAACCCTACCAAAATAAATAGACATAGAAAGAAAAAGCAATGTCTCGTGTAGAACAATGTGGTGTCGGCAATCTGTATTGGTAGATGTTCAAAGTAGATGAGACAATCGAATTAATATGAAAGATTATTTATAAAAAAAAACAGTCAACGATGATGATCCTAAATGTTTCAACTGACCAACGTGTTTCAGATCAGATGTATAATAATAATCATCCGCTCCTTTGTTTGATAATCTAACACACCGTCAGTTATATAAACGTATGGCGAATGCGGACGTACGAAGAAAGGGAGGGAATTCTCAAATGACACTCATTAGTCAAAGTTTGGAAGGATTTACATAATTACAGACAACCTCTCTACGAATAAAAGTTAACTAATGTTTAATAAGTATAGTGAATTTTCAATATTTCAATATGCCGCGTCTAGCAATTTGTCACTTGAATTGAACATCAAGTCGAACATGAATAAGTTATGCTAATCATTTCATTTTTTTAGGAAGAAACCCAGCCATTAACAGATAAAGAACTAAAGGGTTTGTATGGTTTATTTTTAGGATATGTTCATATTTCTACCACAGTTAAGATAAAACGTCAGTGTAGATTGGAGAAATCGAAAGTGAATAGTGAAAAAAGACAAGACAAAGTTAGAACAAACTAAAAGGCAAAACAACAAGAACAAAGGCTTGGACCCCCACGAACGCCTTTAAAAAAGAAATAAGATCAGGTGAACCGGAAGGGAAACATTCCCTGACCCGCGTGCAGCATCCATCGTAAAGTCATTTATTTAAGAAAAACAGCGTCAAACTGGAATGTACAAATAAGGATAATGTCCCTTCGTGTCAAATCTGGAATGAATTCCTTTATGAACAGTAGGAGTAGAACCAGATTACCCACAAGGGTAAACATCCCTTGTTTCGTTAAAAAACTCTTGCATTCTTTTAAAATGATAGAAGGTGTCAAAATTTTATTGGCGGTTAACATCAAACTGAATCAGGTATTTGCTCTGCATACGAATAATTTCAAAATTTCGCATGATGATTAATATGATTGGTAATGCCTTTGGGTTAGAGAAAAGACTTACTAGTCTACAAATACATAATCTTTCAAGATATTTTAACAATCAAAGGGTTTTTAAATCAATGTCATCAATAAGTGACACGATGGGCGTTACAAGTGAGGCAGAGGCTGCTAACTCTTCTGGAGCACCTAAATCTTCCCTCGTTTTCATACAGTTCGTGTTACTCATTTTCTTCTGTGTAGTGTTTGGATATCTTGAATATCGATTCTAATGGTTTGTTCAAGTTACCAGTAATATTTTATCAGTTTTAAATGAACATGCAAATCTAACCACGATTACGTCATGAATATTTTAAAACTTAGTAACACAATTTCACGATGTAAGATTTTTTATTATATCTGACACATTAAAATCAAAATAATTTGCATTACCATTGAATTTTGTTTTGAAAGAACACAATCCCGAATTCACCGATTCTCTTCTAAAGGAAAATAGCTTTCACAATCTAAAACATGACAAAGACAACAGAATATCAAAGAGTATTTTTGACTTGAATCGTTATAATGTTTTGCTGTCTTTGCTCAACTCTATAATGATTAAATAAAGTATATACATATAACACTGGCATGTTCACAAAACACAACTTAGAAATTGATAAATTCAAAGCTTCTGTTTTTGTTGTTTACTGATTGGAATGTAGCTTTATTTGAGTTTCGTTTGACTGTTCTTTAGGACTATGAAATTAAGTTTTTTTTAGGTATTATAATCTGGAATATAAGCAAAAAGATATAAAAGAAAATAAAAACCATTCTAGTCTAACGCAAAAAGCTTTCTATCCGAACTCATATTTGAACAGAAAACTTCTTGAATCTATAAAGTGCACAGCATCAAAATGATTAAATTTTACCATAAATTTTATAGGTTGAATATTTTAATGAGCAAAAAATCGTTCAAGCTAAAACCTACCTGTTTTGGACTTTGGTACAATGATAGACATAGAATACTCTTGGTTCGTGGAAAATTGTCTTCTGATATGGTATCAATATTGTAACATTCTTGTTGAAATAAGTAAATGTGTCCAGTTGTTTTGTCAAAATCATGAAAATAATGCGAGTTTATGTTTTAGATTATTAAAAGACGGTTATTGTTGTGTCACAAAATCTAAAATTTGGGCCAAATATGAGCATCAACGTAACTTCTCCTTTCACGAAATATTTATAATTCTTTTTATCATACTTAGATATAATTTATTGCAGGAAAATCAATAATTATTGGCAAATGAGCTTGATTCTGTCAATTAAAAATTTTTCGGGAAGTAGGTAGCTCTGGATTTTTCATACGATTTATATGGAAATGTTTGTCTCTCTAAAACCTAGGTGGGTGTTGGTAATACTGCAAAAGCATCAATATCTTGAAATGGATTCGACCCCTGAAGTTTAGACAATTAAAATGAAAAGAAATATGCCCTTTGCATCTTCTTAATGTGTTTTTTTCAGAATTTCATAAAACGTTTAGTTTATTTGACTACGATGAGAACGGAACAATATCTACAGAAAATCTAGGCACAGTTATGAGAGCTTTAGGAGTCAATCCTTCTGATGGAGAAGTTCAGGATATTATCAATGAAATCGACGGAGAAGGTTGGATTATTGTAACAGAAAATCAGTTAAAAAAATTCTTGCATGCATAACTTTGGAATATTACAATGTGAATCAATCATGCACAAAAACTCTTATAAAGAATTTAAAGGGTGCAAAAAACTTTACGTCGATGAAAAGACAACAGACCAAGAAAAAATAAAACGGCAAACAATAACAGAAAAACACGTCACTTAAGATTGGGCAGCAAAACCCATTTAACCAGGACTGATCTGAGATATTTCGTAAATGCGACGAGCGTTCGCTCCACTTATAGCAGTCGTCCTGTAGCTCCTACTCAAAGGCGATATTTAATCATTACACTTAGTGACAAGTCAAAAACAATAACTGAAGAATATAATTGTGTTTTCAGCAGTGAAAATGACTTGGAAAAGGCACATGATAAATATGATGGGCTAACCATTTCTTGCTGTATTCAAACCCTCACCTACATCAAGACCAAAGGCAAAATATATAATAAAAAAACATAAAAAAAGAGCACACAATCCAATTTGAAAGTATCTTAAAAACAATAAAAGTACTTAAAGATACATGCAAAACTAAGATATCTCTCAAAAGAATGCACGCAGTTTCTGAAAGCATGCTCAGAGTGCAATTCCCGATGATAAAATACCAAACACAGTCAGTCGGTGTGGAATATCTGTTTCCCAGATAAAGAAGGACTATTGGCAATGCCACTATATTAGATCTTCGATTAAGTAATACATGTAAGAGAATAAATATTTGTAATTATGATTTACCCTTCCGGACCACCCGATGATTTACCCTTCCGGACCACCCGAGTTCACCCTCGTTTTTGTGGGATCGATATCCGTATTGTTTATATTTTTTTTTGTTTGATTTTTATTTTGTATGGATATGTGTCATTTTCCGTCATTTGCCGTTTTTGTTGACTTTTCTTTTTGTCTGGCCCTTCGGTTTTCTTTCGCTTCCTCTCAGTATATCAAAAATTTAAAACTGCATTGTCAATTAACGTAAGGAAAACAAGACTGTTTGCAATGCCACTATATTAGTATTAAGTGATAAGAGAATAAATATTTGTATAAATAAAAGCAAGTTTCAATGTTCTGACAACAAGTCAAAGTTTTACCCTTTTGTGAATATGTTTAACGAATAAATCATTAAGTTTCTAAATTTAATGCTATTTATGTAATATTGACATGAAATGTGAAATTTCATTTTGTACCGAAACTCTACATTTGCAGCCATATATTTGCACTTCTTACGGTTATAAATTTCTGTGAAAGTCTTGAGAAGCGTGCGATATCTATATTTATAAACTCTATAATAAGCATAAATAATATCGTCATTATCCGCTCAGTTGACTTTGCTTGAAAATATTTTTCAAGCAACTTAAAACATATAAGCTCAAAACCTTCATAGGAATTATCGTACCAAATGAAAAATAATTGTAAGCGCAGATAATTTTAGTATTGTTCTGTTGTTAGCATATTTAACTCTTATACACTGTATTATAATGATTTTTTTTCAGGAAATGGAGTTATAGAATTTCCTGAATTTTTAACAGTAATGTCAAGAAAAATAAATGAAATAGACAATGACGATGAAATGAGAGAAGCAATCAATTTAATTTATAAAGACAGAGAATCTGTACCAGCAGTAGAAATATGGTATTTAATGCGAAGATTTGGAGACAGACTAACAGATGAAGAAACCCAAGATATGATTAATCAAGCAAGAAACGATTCCGATGGAAAAATTAGATACGAAGGTGAGACCCATTGAAGTATCATAAATTTACGAAAAATCCATTTCACAAATGACAATGGACATCTTCCCACTGTCGTGAATACAAATCCATTCCTATACCGGTTGTGACCAACATCGATTGTGACTATACACCGGCTTTGACAACTGAGTAACACAATGGGTGCCACTAGTGGAGCAGGAGTCGCTTACCCTTCCGGATCATCTGAACTCACCCTGGATTTTGTAGGGTTCGTGTTACTCCAGCTTTAGTTTTCAGTGTAGCGTTGTGTGTTCTATGTTTGTCTTTCTTCTTATTTTGTTGGCCATGGTCTCGTCTGTCTTCCGACTTAACGATTTCTGTCTGCGCCTATGATATCTTCGAATTCCTATATATTTTACTTTGTATTTATGGGACATAGTTTACTTTATAAAATCAATGGTACCATCTGAGGTGGATCTTTAACAACAATCTTAATTTGTACAGCTTTTAATTCTCTATTGTTTTCCTTCTCTTAATTCATTATTTTGTCTTATTTTACAATTTTTTTAATAGTATGTCTGCTTTTCTTTTGTTTTTCGTTAACAGTTGGAGAATGTGTTGGACCAACAGAACATAAAGCAAACAAAACTTAGTATTTAAAGGTAAAGTGTTCCTTTTTTCAATGAAGTACATGCAGTCATAGGCAGATCTAAATGTAACTGGTAAATAGAAGAGGCTCTGCAATAAGAAGTTTGACTCAAATCTCAATTAGGCTAGAAATAACGGATTCTCTCTTAAAAGATATTTGTCTTAATTTATATAATCTTATGATGTACACGCATAGAATTTAAATATCATCATATTTATTCAACATTGGTAAAATTGCATCTAAAAACAGAATATTTATAGATCAAAAAATTTCGGTAATTTTTTTTTCTGAGAATGTTTCAAGTATATTTTTCTTTTCACAATCTCCGGTTTCTTGGTACGCAAACTATTTGCAAGAAAGACTTGTAATAACCCTTATAGTACACCAATGCCACAAAAACAAAATAAACTATATCTTTTATGGGGGCAAACTGAAATGAAGTATTTAGTTGTAATATCTACGACTCAGATATCTGATGTAAAATAACCTGTAGTAATTATATCAACAATTACATGTCAATATACAGATATCAAATGTGAAATAACCTAATTTATCAACAACTACATGTAGGTACACAGATATCAAATGTAAAATAACCTGTGATATCAACAACTACTTGTAAGTACACAAATATCAAATGTAAAATAACCTGTTGTATCAACAACTACATGTAAGTACACAGATATCAAATGTAAAATAATGTGTTGTATCAACAACTACATGTAAGTACACAGATATCAAATGTAAAATAACCTTTTTTATCAACAACTACATGTAAGTACACAGATATCAAATGTAAAATAACCTGTAACATCAACTTACAGATATCAGATGTTAAATAACATGTTTATCATACAGCTGATTCTATAATATCACATTCCGAGCAATGCAGTACAGAAAAATAATGACAGCTATAATTATTATCAAATGGGAACCCTTTATTTATGACATTTGACGGGAAAATAAATTTCGTGGTTTACCAAATGCGTTTCTAGTAATTAACATCAGTGACAAGCAGTGAAACCCATGCAGCCATTCTAATAGCATGAGACATTTGTTTGATGTTTTTATGGTATTCGTTGTTTTCACTTCGGATTGTGTATCACCTGCAACTTGTTTACATTTAAATTTTTGCAACAGTTTGTTCGCGGTGTGAGCCTTTAGTTTAATTTAGGACAACAATCTGTTTTTCAGGTGAGCATATTGTTTGTTTCCATGTTTGGATGATAAATTCATTATCATTTATATAAAGAATAGCATTTGCTGTTGGTGATTAAACACTATTAATATATGATCAAATATAAACCTGCAGTATTAAGTTTATCAGATAAGAAAATGGTCAAATCAAAGTGTTTAAGTCATAGAAAAAACCAAAATCTCAAAAAAAAAACAACATAAAATATACTTGAAAATGAAAGGAGTATGTCTAGTTATTGCTTTATTAGCCATCCATTTTTTGTTAAATTAGAAATTACCGCCATATTTGTTGTATCTTGTTCATGTATCAGTTCATAAATCTAACCAAACTACGATACGAATTTTTCTAAATTGTAACATGTTAGAGGTCTTTCAACGCGATGATATTCCTACTGTTATTTGTTTTATAAAATATTGCTGCATTCCCTAGAATTTTAAAGCATCAAAAAGAGGAAAGGCTTCGAAAAGTATTGCACTAAGTAGTTGTCCCTGCCGTTGGATTTGGCTTCTCATTTAGATTTTTTTTTTGAATTTGACTGCTTCTTTTGCTATATTTGGATCTTTAACTTCCTATGTTTCGGTTAAAAAGGTACTGATGAGAGGTTACTCCTTGAAATATACATATAGCATACCCAAAATGTTCCATATTTATTCAACAGTGGTAATTATGTGTCTTAAGTAAATTGATCAGAAATTAAAAATGCATATTAAATGTTATGACAATTTTAGGGTCTGAAAACAATGAGCGCATTGCGCTATCATCTTTTCTCTTTTGATATATATTTATTTGTGAAGGAGCACATTATGTAAAAAATTAAATTTGTGCTCTATTTCATTTCAACCTAACTGTTGAGTGACATTGGCATTTTAAGGATATTTGACTTATCATTTTACTAACTTTTGACGACCCGGTTTACCATACACGGGCATTATTTATAAAAACATATTTGGTTCAGAAATTTGGGGAATCTGTAGAAAGCCTTGATATGGATGTTAAAAACGGTTCTACTGCATGTACATTTAAAATATTATCCGTTTCACAAACAAACCATGATTATGCTTAGGACAATATCTTTAGAATTATTTATTTGAATTGAATAAGATATGAAAATGACAAATATGAAGTAAATGTCAGGGAGACTGCACTCCAACAACGAGATAAAATAATATTTTATGTATAATTTCACATTTTGAATTTCGGGGCCTTTTACAGCTTCCGTTATATTATGGACTCCGGTTCATTGTTGTAGGCCATAATGGGACCTGTAGAAGTTCAATTTCTACTGCCATTTGGTGGGTGGCTGTCTCATGGACAATCATGCGACATCTCTTATTTTTATAGTAATTTAAAAATCTAGAGGTCTTCACAAGGCCTTCAAACAAGTGTGGAATACCTCTCCTTGTGAAAAGTTCTAAATCGCCCAAAATAAAAAATCGTATGTGCGTAAAATAATACTGCTCTTACCTGAATATTATCAATATGTACATGTAACAAAACATTAAACACAACCATATAACAACAATTCCTGACTTGGGGCACACAAATGAGACATGTGGTGGGGTTAAAATTATTTATTGGGTACCCAACCCTTCCCCAAGACGTAGTCAAAGTAAAAAATCAAAGAAAACATAATCAGCAATCGACGAACCATAACAATCAAACAGAAAACCACCCAATCCGACTTCAAAGTACCCCAATTACAATAAATAAACTTAACACAAATACATGCACAAATAAGATACATTTCTAGTGAATTCTCGATTATTAAAAGCAAGCTAAGGGTGAGATCCCTGCTAATAAAACATCAAGCCTCTCAACACGAGATTTCATCAAACACTATATGTCTGACAATTTAAAACTGTGTTGTCAATAAACATGAATAAAGACAATATGGGTTCAAGGTAATGTATTAATATTTGTGTAAAGATGCGATCTGTTTATTAATATTTGTACAAACAAAAACATGTTTAAATGTCGTGACTATAACGTCGAAATTGTACCCGTTGTGGATAAATTTGTTTAACGGAACTTTGAGGTTTAAGGGATCATTTCTAAATGTGAAACCTTCATTTGTAATGTTCCCATAGAACGTAGGATGTGATATCCCTTGTCGTATAAAAACTCTACATTTGCAGCCGTATTTTTGTATTAAATCTTTGTTACGGTTATAAAATTTTCTAAAAGTCTTTATAGGCTTGTGATATCTGTATACCTGCTGCAAACGTTTACCAGTAAGATGTAGAATACTTTTGGGCAAACACGGGCAATTTAAACTAGTTGTAAAATGTAAACCCAATACGAAGGAACTAATAATAGTCCCCATCAAGAAACGGCAGTTAACTATAGGAAAAGAAATATCGTCTCTGTTATCATAAATTGTATGTGTATAAACAACCCTGTTCATTTTTTATATCCAATTTTAAAAAGGGAGTACGATCATTACTAATATAAGATTTATTCTAATGAAGTTCTTTAGGATATTTTTTTTTCAAATTTTTCAAACTCTGAATTATTTAAAGATAAAACATCATCCAAATATCTAAAAATAATTATTAAACTTGTCCACTAAATCGTGTTGTGACTATACACCGGCTTTGACTACTGAGTAACACGACGGGTGCCACTAGTGGAGCAGGAGTTGCTTTCCCTTCAGGAGCACCTGAACTCACCTTGGTTTTTGTAGGGTTCGTGTTACTCGAGAGTTAGTATTCAGTGTAGTGTTGTGTGCTCTATGTTTGTCTTTCGTTTCATTTTGTTGGCAATGGTATTGTCTGTCGTCCGACTTCACGGTTTCTGTCTACCTCTTTGGTAAATCGACGAGAAGGGGTGCACAGTTGGTCCCCATTGGACTTCCGACAGTCTGTTGAAACACAGGTCTGCCAAACATTACAAAAATGTTAACAATCAAGAAAACGAGCATTCCGGAAATGTCAGCTTCTGAGTACTTTTTGTTAGAATCAGAGTGGTTAACAACAAAATAAGGTTTGTCCCTCCCTAGAACCAAATATTTG
>JARWCS010153439.1:0-14444 GCA_034783895.1 Geukensia demissa | reverse complement strand
ACCAATATTGAATTTATGAGATGTGGAATGATCTATGAGACAGCCATCTAAAAATGTAAATAACAAATATCTATAGGATATCTAAAGTCTTGGCATATATGGCAAGAAATTAGTCCAAATTCAAATTAAGGCCATATGTTTGTAACCGGTAAAAATGGTTGCACAAAATACATAAACACCACCACAAACCGTATAGAAAACAACATACTTCATGTTTACAAACTAGATACATTTACTGTACTTTTAGAGGGCGTCTTTTAGAAAAAGGTTAAAAATTGGTTACAAACTGATTACATATATTTTCAGAGTTCTTCTTTAAGGAAATGGTTAATAACTTGTTACAAACTAATCATATAATTTAAGAGGGCTTCTTTTAGAAAATGGTTAAAATTGTTTACAAACTAGTTAAGATATTTTCATTTTAATGAAACCAGTTGTTTCATTTTGTATAATTTGTTTGTAACCAATTTGTAACCAGGAAGCCTCAAAATGTATTTGTATCTAGTTTGTAACAAATTTCTATAAGAAATACCTTAGGGTATTATAATTTAGTTTTTTATAGGAATTTGATAATTAATAACCTTTTTTCTAAAGCAAACCCTGGCAGATTGATTCATATAACAGTTTATACATGTAACTTAAATAATACCTTGCATTGTACTTCCTACATACAGTTACTACACCATTGTATCCATTTTGCAACGGGTTACAAAAGTATTTTAGTGGACTAAGTTCTTGGCAAATTTATATTAAACTTACCTCATGTTGGAATTTTGAAACCCGTTTATTAAGATCTCTGTAGTGTAAATAGAATATTTTATACGATTTTGTGTATTGAATCTTTAAAAACATATGGTATTTTGCTCTTCAGTATATTACAAATGTAAGTTTGAATTGATAAATAAGTTTTAAAGTTTTTAAGAAAGTTAACTGAAAAAATATAAACTCAAACTGTAAAGGGTAATCACGCTAAATATTTGGAAAGTTTGTATAAATGATAATTTTTCAGAAATAAGTTTATATTGAGTGTTTTAACTAATAATTTATTACTAAATGATGACATTTTTATTAGTCAGTTTTCCTCCAGCTAAAAAAGAACCATTCATTTCAGCTCCTACGCTCTTTTGATAATGCAAAATCTTTTTTTTTCATATAATTTTCGATTTCTTTGATAACCATTTAGGTTTAGTGTTATATTTAGAAAATAATTTAACTGTATTCTTAAAATTTCATCCTTTTTCTGTCGTCAAATATTTGTCGTGTCTTGTTAGCACAGACAGTTATTTTCCTTTTGTTTTTCAAATTAAAATTAAATTGTAGGAAGGGCTTAAGCTGGGGCACATAATTAAAATTCCAAAAATATGTAATAATTTTGACATGCTCTGTGACGAAACTTCATGTCATGATAAAAATAACAATATACATGTATAAGACATATACATGTAAGTAGTAGAAAAGTAATTGGAACAGTCATTAAATCTATGTCATTTATACACATATATAACTAGATTATAAGTAAGTACCAAATATAAATACTTAATAATCAGACCTATTCTGACGAATATAGTATATGTGGTTAGATCCCACCCAATTAAACTATGTTTTAAAAGAACTTAAAGGGGTAGACGCAAATCCTGAAGTTCGAGAATAAGACCATCGCATAATGCACAGAGTAGGGAGACAAACAACAATACGAAAAACATTACACTGGAAACGTAAACTTGGACAACATGACCCTTGTAAAAACAAAAGCCAGCTTAGGTGCTCCGGAAAGAAAACAGCATCTGCTCAAATAGTGACTCCCGTCTTGTTACCTGGTAGTAAAAGCTGGTGGCAAGTCCCAATCGGTGGTAGTCACAACTGGTAAAGGGCCTGACAGTTTTACTTTTCAGTCATCATCGTGAATTAATGGTCATATACGAAATATCCATTTCCGAAATGGAAACGAATATCTTCCTATGTAAAAAAATACAATTCCGTTCTAATATAGAAAAAGGAGATGTGTTATGATTGTTTATGAGACCACCATCAAAAACATGTAGATCTATAGGATGCCCTATGACATATCTCCATACTCTACGGCATAATATTAAAGGCCCAAAAATAAAATGTCATGATATTCAAATGTAATTGTCCAAATAAGTAGACAATGTAAAACAAGAAACACTTAAACATAAAACAACTGCATCAACCGGATTTCAGGTTCCTTGCTTGGGACAGGCATATAAAGTATTTGGCGGGGTGAAACATGTTTGTGAGTATTCAACCCTCCCCAAACCCGGGAGAGTGGTGATAAAACGACATAAAGGAAATTTTTAAAAATCAACTGCGACTACCACTGAGTGTGACTAACTACTGAATTTGACTACAAAATACATGTAAATTAACTTTGTATAAATGTTTTAAATTATGCTGTACATGTTCTGTAAGGAGTCACCCCTCATCAGCAGCATTCGTATTTATTTTAATTCCAAACCCATGAAATGAAGTAGATGCTTAGAAATGTATCGCACGTAATAGAAGTCTTTGTCGATGGATTTACTTATTTCGATTTTATTGGATTTGAGTAATTCTTCTTTACTGTTGGGACCTCAGGATTTCCTTTGTTTCTGTTCCAATGCTCCTCATAAGCATTTATCACTTTTTAAATACTCTTACAGCATAGAAAAATTCGCAATATTTACGCATTGGTAAACTAAAAGGAAAGAAGGCTGCGATTAAAAGATAGTATAAGAATTCTCATTTCCAATCAAATCGAAATATGTCGTCATTTCCAGCGGAAGAGATCTACCATGTGTAATACGAGAAATGAAACCTCCATAATTAAAGGGTAGTAGAATTTAAGTTAATAAATAATAAGCTGATGAATAATTTCGGGATCTGTGGTTCATCAGCAGAGGCATCGACACACTTCAGATGTTTCAAAATTCATATATACTGTAAATTTTGTTAAAAGAATACGACATTAGCGGAGCAAGAGCTATTTATCATTAGAGCATATTAGCTCTCTCTTGATTTCGAAGAATTGTGTTGCCTAATCTTAAGTTTGCTATGAGTTTTTTGTGCATCGTTGGTTATCTTCCTCAATGGTCGTGCTTTTATCTGTTCTGTAACGATTTCGTTTGCCCGTTTGGTATCTTCTTATGTTGTGTAGCTATGTACATAATAGATAAAATGGGGCCAATGACTTAAAAACATCGCATTAGTATCAACGTGTTAATAGCTTTTGTATTATTTATATAGTATCTATTTGACATAAGTTTCAAAAGCGTTTTATGAAGAACATACATTAAGATATTTAAACGTATTGTAAAAATTTAACAATATTGCTTTGCATTGTGTACGTTTAAAGTAAATATACTTCTTACAATAGCGATTTGGCTAAATAACCAAGTAACAGTACAGAGTTAAAAAGTATTGTGTTAAGTACCGAATCGTCATTTCAGACAGGCTTGTATTAAACCAATATTCTTTGTAAAAAGTTTTAACTTCTCAGGAGTTTATGAATAAATCGAACGAAAAAAATACAACTTTGATATTAGTACCATATTTAAATAAAACATAAAGAATTTTTGTTAAAGACACGCTATAAAACTATACCTAGAATTAGCTGCATCGGGAGTCAACCCACTTTAAATCATTGCTAATAACCTAATTCTGTTTAGTCGAATCTTAGCTCTGATCAATGCATAGATAACATCAAAATGTTTTCATAAGATATAACAGTCAATACTTTCAAGACCTTATATTTTTGTTATAGATATTTAATTTCGGAAGAGGAAAAAACATTTTTACATGATTTTCCTGTTTAATGGTTATTTTTTATTTTACTTTTTTATAGAAAGGCATTTTTTATTTTCTACTTTATCTGCGTTATAATATTATATTACTGACAGATTTCACTGTAGTTGCGAAATAATACCTGAAGTAATTGTCTTTAAACCTTCCCACGGCCTATAATACGCAATTCTGTTTCAATTCCATGTAATTATAGATATCAAATAGGCGATAGATGTGATGTAATTGTTAATAAGACGGCCTTAAAAGAGTCAAAATTACAAACATACATTTACTTGTTACCTTAAAAGCTGTTAACAATGAATAAAATCCACACCGTTAGACAAGCTGCAAATGATCCTAGATAAATGTGAGTCATTCAAATGCAACAATACTCACCCAATCATACTTACACTGTAAAACGAGTAACACTAAATCGCAAAAAAACAACCGACATCCACTGAACTTCATATTCCTAGAGATCAGCTCTTTACCTGGGACAGTAAAAAACCGAAATAAATAAAAACAAAACAGACCATAAAATCAATTCAATCAATTGATCTGGATGTAACGTTCGTAGTCGATACACAGTGCAAAGACAAAAACAGATAAAACAAGAGATAATAAAATGCACCGACCTTGAGAAATGAGAAAGTACTCAATAGTTTTGAGAGTTACATTGACAAATCAACTAGTTTTCTAAAATACTGTAGTTTTTTGCAATAATATAACTATATAAGAAAAACAAATTCATTGCTACTTCACCAAAAATGTCATCATTCCATCCAACAACGATTAGGAAACACTAGATGGTATGCTTTGATATAAGCATTAAAATATTGGGGTAAAGCTACCTAATATGCGCCAAACATAATGGAAGGAACAGAAATGTATCATAGACGCGCTTATTATGTCAATCTCAAAAAATTAATTTGGAGAAATATTAACTATTAACAATGTTTGTTTTGAATAGAAACACTTTTATTTATGCTTTATCCATGTTATCTGAAGTTACTGTTTGTAAAATGAAACGTTACAATTTATTATTCCCCCCAAAAATGTTAAAATAGTACAATCATCTCGTTTGTGCTAAGTGCTAAGAGCCCATACAATATCTGTGTTATAAATATAGACCATTAACTAGCTTAATGACAATTAACTTTCCGTGTACCTAAATCATAAGTTACAAGCTGCACGCGGAACGCCAGAATAAAACCAGAAATTAAGCGACGTATCCTTATCCTTCCACCTATACATCTCGGGGTGCGAACTATTATCACCCCTCGCACAACGATGAGTTTGTTAATTTCATCCTTTCTCATAAACACATGAATGCTTATCCCAAAACTTGCTTCACACATCGCGAGGTGATACTAATTCCCACCGTTCTACCCACATATCACAAGGTTTATATCAATACCCCAACTTTCCTTCAATTACAAAATAGAATAGATATGGAAAAGATTCCAATTGTTCGTATATAATCGACCCAGACAATGGGTTATCTAGAAAGCAGTTTAAAATTCAACATAATTGGCATGATTGACCTAATTATTACCATTGAGTGGATACTACTTTTGGTGACTGTATATCACGTTGGTATACTATCCTCTAATACGAGACAAAATAATCAAACAGGAGTGGCGTGGCAATTATCAATGATTATTCTGTTGGTAAATTTGGTATATTTTAGTGAAACTAAAGTTGCAACACATTCAGATAGTTGACCTTCGATGAATAAGGCTTTTCTATTAGGACCATTTTTGTTTTATATATAGGTCCTCATTGTTTATTGTTGGCTTTAAAAACTGTGGCTCTGAGCGTTCTCAATGAAGGTTAATCCAGAAAACCGCTTTGAATCCCATAAAATAAGAATGTGTAACATTAATCTTTAAGACTGGACCCTACTGAACTTTTACTATAATCTATAGGTATTTAAAAATGACCATCTAACCCTTTTCCAGTGGTGGAAAAGAATTGGAGCAGTCGTGGCTTAATCTGTTTAATTTGTATATCCTATTAGTGTATAATTTCTTTACAAAGACGATTATAACGCGCCTGTAATACTTTAAATGTTATTAAAAGGATCAACTATAACAATATTTGTCCATCTTTTATAAATAGATTGTTTGAAATCTCCCCTGGAAGAGAAATATTAATCCATAAATCGTCTTTTCAAAATGCGTTTTCAACATTGATTATTGATATGAAATATTAATGCTTCATTTAGTAAAGAAGTTGAACTTATTAAGTGTGAAATAAAATGAATGTAGTCATCATGTACTTTAAAATCAATGCATTTGATAATACCAGTGGCCACGATATCGATTCTGTTAATGTAGTAAGAATAAATTACATGTATTTAAAAAAAGGATATCGAATATATGCCGAAACACAATCCATATCTTTTCTGGATTAGATTCTGCATAAATTCTCGTTAAGCTGTTGCCTTTAGTTCACTAGAGCTGTGGAGCACAAAACAAGTTCCTTAATCAAAATAGTGCATTGCATTTCTTTCTTTTATCAAACAGATTGTTGACAAAATAGAAAAATCAACGGTTGAAAATGCCTAAATTTCACTGCGTACGAAGCGCTTTTCTTTTCACCAATTTCCCTGAGTTTTTAGTTTTGATCAAGATACAGGCAATTGTCAAGTATGACTGAGACGCTACTCCTTGGAACTGACTGTACAGCATAGCGTATTTTCGAATACTGGTAAACGTGTATTTTTCTTGAAGCTATAAATTATACCTATTTAAGTTAATATATATACATATAAATAAAACTCGTATTAATGGAACTGGTAACGCAGTTGGTGCCATTAACTCCTGTTGTTATCTAATATATAACTTATAATGATTAACGTTTTAAATATCATGTTAAGATACTATTCAATGTCCATTATAAAGATTCAAAGATCAATATATAATAAATTGTCACTGTAATTGTAGTTGGAAAAAGTTCGATAATGACAATTGTGACATACCCAAAGCCAGTTTATTTTAATGTCTTTTTGATGAGTACCAAAGACATTGTTCCTTTTAATTCTTGCATTTGAACTATTATTACTGATATATATTTGTTGAGTTATTGTTTTATTATTATTTTATTATCACCATTCAACAGCAGATTGATAAAGTTTCCGTTGCAAATAATATTTTCAAAATATTTTATTTAGAATTCAGTATTGATTTTAAATTAAATACAAGTCTTTTTTTTATCCCGGTCCTTAATTTATTACCATAAAATAAACTATAATCATAAAACGAAATCCATATGCATATCTATGTCTTATGAGATATATCTGGGCTCAGGAGTGGTCTCCAGGGCTCTACCAACAGAGCTGACCAAGCGCGATCCCCAGTTGGCGCATGGGGGCCCACTCGTTTGGGGGCTGCCAGGCTATAGTACGGAAAGCCTGGCCGTGGACCATAGTAGGTGACGTGTGTGGAGAATGCCACGCTCCATGCACGTAAAAGATCCCCTTTGTAGATTTCGAAAAAGAGAGGGCTAATGCCACTACAAAATGCTAAATTTTCCGTCCCTTCCCAACTCTCCCATTTTCCAGTGGCAGTCAAAAGCCGCTTCCCTGTTGTGTCCCTCAACCCAACTCCTCCTTCGGTAATTGTTGATAATTGTTGATTTTGTTTTCGTCCTGAATATGCATGAAATATTTGCCACTGTACGTTAAGCAACAAAAAATCAACAATCAATGAGAGATATCAAACAAATTACTCACCTGTTTATATCCCGGTCAAACAAAGTAAAGTAATCCGATAACCTTAATTATAGGAAAACCATATGTTATATACGTAACCTTAGTCTGGTTTATTTGTCTTCTAGTCTACCTGATCCAGAATATAGATGCTAAATTGTGTTTTAAGTCAATCGATTACAAGAAGGAATTACCTTTCAATATATGTGAAAATTTATCATTAACCCAACAGACTACAGTACGAAAACTAATTGCAGGCTGATAAATTTTTAATCAATAAAATGAAAAACGATGCATTGTCCTAAATGGGGTTTACTTACCTGATTGAAATAGACTTTAAGGTCAGGATTATGACTGATATACCTATGAAAAGAAAAAAGATAACAAGTTATAAGTTTTTAAAACATATTGAACTTTTGTAGGTGGTATTCTAGATCAATGATTAATTAATTCAAACGTGATTCGATATATATTGTAATATTAGGTTATATCTAGTTTATTCCAGCAACGTACATGTTTCTAACTTGGTTATCACCTCCGCACTTTCGAATAAAATTTCCGATATAATATACGTCTGTCCGTCCGACAAACCTTTCTTGTGACCTTCAACTCCTTCTATTTTTTTTATTTGATTTTGTCACAAAACGGGTGCATATACAGTCCGAACCCTCTTTTTAACGACATTCTTTACAATAGAATCCCTCTTTATAACAGCAAAGCAGATTTACAATTCATCATTTTCCATAATATTTGGATTCTTTATAACAGAAAATTCAGTTTAACATCACAATTGTCAGGGAACAAACGTGGTTGTTATAAAGAGGGTCCACTGTAGCATATAATGAAACGCAATGTATTTTGAAATGATTTTGATTTTCTAAAGGAGGGCCCCAAATTGTGACTTGAACTCCTTCTATAGGGCAAAGGTTTGGGTAACGGAGAAAAATTCGTTCATCACCATCACATTTTGTGCTGATCAAAAGTCCGTCTGCCTAGCTATTTAAAAGAAAGAATATGGAATATATGTCAGAAAAATTCTAGATTGTGTACAGCATAATTTCTCGTTAAGATGTTTCCCGGAGTTCACAAGATTTCCGTGAGGCACGAAACAAGTTCTTTAAATGTAGTGCCTTGCATCTACATACTACATACAACCAGCAAGACAAAACAAATTCTACGAAAGCAAAAAATGTAGAAGAACTTAAGAAACATGGACGAAAAAAGCACATTGAGTTTCTTTATATGCTAATACGTTTTTCGGTGTTCTGGTATATTATTCTTTAAATCGTTTGGATTTTGATACATTTTACTGTGGTTTTCTATAGTTTTGAAGACCAATATTATCATTTTTTGTTTATTATTCACTTCAACATTTATTTAAAATTCCGGATATCTGTTTTTTGTTCTGTTTGTTCTATATTATACATTTTTAAGATTACACCTTTTATATTAAACCCGGGGTTTTTACTTTTATCTTACTTGTATACTTGATATGACAAAAGTATAAGAATATTGCCAGTCAAAATATTAGTTTTTATATATGTTACGATTTATGATACCTACCTTTGGATAACAGGGAGTAATATAGAATGAGAAGATTTGGGGAAAATCTAAATTATGCTAACCCGATAAATAGACAATAAAAATACGATAAAGAGCTTCAACAAGTGTGGCACAACATTTCTTATAGATAGCTCTCAATCGATCAGAATAATTTACACAAAAATGCACATGTACGCGCTCAGTGGCTAATTGTTGATAGCAAAAAAAAAAAAAAAAAACACAAAAAAATTAAAACTGCACTAGGAGAAATAACCAAAAGAAACTATTTCTGAAATGGGACAGAAGTATGCTACATACAAAGACCTGAGTGGACTTGTTTTTTATTCAAACCCCCGCCTCTTCGTTAAATGGAGGCACCTCCGGAACAAATGGAAGCAATAAATGATAGGAAGATCAGAACAGCATTCTTGTTGATAAATCGCCACACATCTCAACAAGAATAATAATCAAAACACAAATACTTAGAACATTGTGATTATGGACCTCTTTATAGTGACTTAAGACATCTTTGAGCCTTTAAACACGTTTGAAAGACATACTTAGGTGCCTATAACACATGTTTAAAGACACATTTGTGTCTCAAGATATTTCTAGATACCAAAGTTTAGTTGCTATTTTATAATGTCAATTGTCAACATAGTGTCCCCTATCCAAACAGTCCAAATTTCGCATTCCGTGGCTATTAAGATCAATCAATCAATCAACATAATGTCAGTTTAAGTACCAATCAAACAATAGCACCGACTTTACACTTTTTAAATGCGTTATTCGACATAATCAATGGTATCAATTTGCAGGCTTCCTGTTTTTATATTACAGGTTATGGATGAAGTATATATTTCTTGCATTACAAAAGTCTTGTATTTGCTAAGAAGTTGTTAATCTTTATTTATGCGTTAAAATTTCTTTGAAGTTACCATCTTTAAAATTGTAAACCGTACACAAGGGTTTCAACGATTAATTATTACAGCACAGAAAGAGGCCAGCACAAAAGGAAAAATCACACACTGAAACACGTGAAACTTGAAAAAACGGCGTGACAGATACTTATTTTCTTACAATTAATTTTTGTACACATAACCTCACCAAAATTATATTCAATGTAATGCATTAGAATTTTATTTTGTTTGACGAATTCTTTCATTTGAGAGATGGCACGATAAACTTTAAATTTCACCTTTTAGAATGGCCAATTAAACATTAAGTCAAAGGGTTGATGGTCTAAGATTGACAATATAGACAAGCATTTGCTATATAAGTAAATATTCACATAATGCAAAACAGATAAACCTTAAAACTATATTATTTACTTAGATAATGTTTTATTTCCAGAGTAAATATTTGACCCATTTGACAAACAGATGAAATAAATTCATGTAGACGTATTATATATATCTTGGTGTGGGAGAAAAACAACAGAAGAAATCAGAAGAGATATGTTTTAGTGTTAGCTGTAATCACCTTTATTCTTTTTATTTACAAAGTCAAGTACGGAGTTCTTATTTAAAACCGTTTTTTCCTTCTTCACTAGAACAAATGTGTATAAGCGAGCGCAAACCTGCAATGATCATTCGATGACCAAATGGTCCACCGTGATGAAAAAAAACGAATAGAAAGTTGCTTGACTTCATTATAATGATGAGAAAAATGGAAGTTTTACAAATTGAAGATCTTGCACTTAAACTCACAGAAACAAAAACACTTTTTTCCAAAATTGCAGTATCTAAATATTATTCTGGAATCGATACACAAAAGGTATTCTATTTTTTAATGGCCCATATATAATAATATATCATAACGGGACAGAGGGTATCTGCATGCACACACTATGCTCAAATAACGTCTCCATATGTCACCTGTGTATATGCTTCGTTTACGTGGGCTATGTCTAATGATATGTGATTCCAAATTAAATTCTTTGTTACTGTTTCATTATGTTTTCCTTTATTTGATTCTCACCGAAGTCCCCATGATTGAGTGTTTATTATATTGTGAGTAGAGGGTTATTGGAATAGCAAATTCAGTTTTCGCTTCGATTTCAAATTAATCGTAATTATTCTATTAGAATCGAAATAACTCAAGGAGGTCGTAAGTTTGCTTTCGATTTTAATATAGGTAACATTACCCTCATTAAATTTTTACCTATATTAAAATCTCCAACAAACTTACGACATCCATGAATTATTTCTTAATCTAATGTTAAAGCGGCGTTTAAGCGTATAGCTAAGACGCGTGCAGAACGCGTAAAAAAACAAACTCGCCACGAATAAGCTGATAGTGTTTGTCCTATATATCAGGATTTTATTGATAGAGGGTTGCAGCTGAAAATTAAGCTTCTGAGCCAAGGGTTTCTCAGGGAAAGATAAGAGTCATCACTCCGGAAGTCATGATTTGGTTGACTGGCACGAAATATCTATTTCATTAATGGCAAGGGATTTTTTCCCACTGTCGTGAATACATATCCGTTCCTATACCGGTTGTGAGAAACATCGATTGTGACTTTACACCAGCTTTGTCTACTGACTATCACGACTGGTGCCACTAGTGGAGCAGGCGTTGTTTACCATTCCGAAGCGTTTTTTTTCTCACCCTGGTTTTCGTAGCGTTCGTGTTTCTCCAGCTTTTGTAGCGTTGTGTGTTCTATATTTTCTTTCGTTTCATTTTGTTGTCCATGGTCTTGTCTGTCTTCCGACATAAGTATTTTTGTCCGCCCCTTTGGTATCTTCGAATTCCTCCTCTAACTACTATTAAAACTCTAATTGTTAACTTCTGTATTAAATGTTAGGAAAATTTATCTATCAAGTACTTTTAAATTGTATTAATAGTAACAAAATCTGGGATGCTGACTTGAAAATGTTTCAATAAAATTTTAGTTCCAATATCACAGTTCTCTAACTTGAATCTTGACTGGCCTTTTCCAATTATAAGGACATTTTTGTGTTATGATGGACGATGGGGTCGTTTATTCATTTTCTGGTTATCTTAATTAAATCTTAATTAATGAATTATGGCATTTGTATACAGAGTCCTGGAGCAAAAAGGTCTTTAGTACACCAAACTGCCGGGAAAGAATTAATTACCATTTCGCTTTGAATTAAATTTCACATTTAAATGCATAACCTTACAAAAAGTTAAACATTGCTTGATAATTTAAATTCAAATTAAAGTTTCTTTATAAAACCTAATCAAAGGCCCCAAACGGTCATAGCAAATCCATAACATGAACTCACAGTTCAAATTTAACATAAAAGCCATGCACACGCCATATATACTCTATAAAAAAATAATTAATGACAAAACAAATTAGGCAAAAGCCAAGACAAGAGGTACGTCTTTATATACAAAGAAAGATAACTCAATTAGGATGTCCTTACCAAGAAATTCAATTTATTCAATATAATTTTATTCAATTGAATATAAAAACTATATGTCTTCATTATTCAATATCCACAGATGAAACATATAACTGACCTACATTAGGGCAATTTATAAAAATTGTCTTAGCATATAGGACACATACAGGCAAAAAGTGCATCTCGTTTCCTACTAAACACGGAGACTCTCTCGATCAAATCGAGGTAGTATATCTTTGTTACTTTGGAAAGTTTTATTTTTTCATACCCTCCTGTTTCAATCTTAAGGTTATGATTATTGATAAGAATTTGATCGAATGTTTTACGCTTATCTTTTGTTTTTAATGTCGAAATTTCGTTCATAATAGAATGAAGACTTAAAAGTATAGTATTTATGAAGCTTGTCTTGCTCCTGGTCCCATGACTGTCTCACTTAATTATTCAAAGGATTTAAAATTTTTCTCCAATACTTTTCTTGAGAAACATTTTGAACGTTCCTTTGGTATAGGCTTTACATATAGAAAACCCAATTTTTATGATTAACAACGAAAGTTAAAACTGGACTTTAGTGAATTGAAGAAGCATAATTATAGGCCGTTGATATTTATTCTATATACGAGTCAATATAAAAAATGTCAACCTTTGGTCAGTAACAATGAAAAAGTAACAGGAAAGAAAAAAGTAACAAAATAGAAAATAGTAACGGGAAAAATGTAATAATTTTTGTTCATATCACACTTTACTTAGATTTTACGTAATAAGATGTCATATTTAATGGCCTTACATCACTATCTGTGAATATTTAAAAGGAGAAAAACAATGGATGAAGTTGATTTGATTCCTTTTTGTTACTAAAAGGCCGTAACAGTAGAAAAATATTGTTATTATCTTTAATGTTTCCACTTTCTAAATTGGGGGCAAACAATAAAAAAATTTGATATTCACTATGACGTTGATGCTCAAGATTTACAAATGAATTCTGGTCTAAGGGCGTTGGACATTTCCAAGATTTTTTGAAATGTTGTTTTGGACACTTCCGAGAATTTTGATGTCCGTTTTATATACCAGTTATAATAGAAATTGTAACATTACACCAAAAACTGGTGCCTCTTATCCGATAATTTCAAAATATTAATATTTGGACGGTCACACACACAGATAAGATCAAAGCAATGCCCCTGTTCTCTGATATTGGAAAGTGACTTTCCGAATTTTACAGATAATATTTTTAATATTTATCTCAGAAAACAGCACAATGAGTTCTCGCGTACGGTTTGGTCATAGGGGCCAGATCATGTAGCCTGTCATTTCTAGGTTAACTTTCATGTGTGGCACGAGTTACAAATTTGCTAAAATGACAGATATTCGAATTCAACGAGGTGTATAAGTCTGTCACTTTATGCAGTGTAAAACGTGTATGTGAATTATCTACTAAAGTTTTGAAAATTTGCAATGAAAATCTTCGCAGTGTTTATGCCTAACGTAAGATTTTTCTCGGAAAAGGGCTTTTGGAAAATTTTCGGAAAAGAGAAAAACAATTCTCGGAAAAGGATTAAAAATCTCGGAAATGTCCACCAAATCCTCGGAAAAGGGATGCGACGTGGTCCTATTAAATCGGAAGTGAATGTAAAATAGTGGAACATAATTCTGTCTTATCTCTTTGCTGTTACCGTAACATGAAGGAAAGTAACAGAACAAAATCACGTTGTTTTTTATCCATTTATTTTATTTTCAAATTAATATAATACATGTAATGCATGATAAATATTAAATAATTTACAAAACACACTTGAATATATAGTTTCCCTGAAAAATATCCTTTGGATATGCACAAAATCACTACTACAGAAAGAACATTAAAAAGTATCCTGCTTTAAATTCATTACTTGGATAGTCCCAATTTTATTTTTAAAAAGTGACCTCGCAAAATTTTCAAGGGACGATATTGGTTGATTGATTGACTGATTGATTGTTGTTTAACGTCCAGTGGCAAATATTTCATGCATATTCAGGACGAAAACAAGTTAAACAATAAA
>JARWCS010153221.1:0-14446 GCA_034783895.1 Geukensia demissa | reverse complement strand
CGGTCGCCATCATGATTTGGTTGACCGGTACGAAATATCCATTTCAAAGATGACAATGGATATCTTCCGACTGTCATCAATACAAATCCGTTCCTATACCTATTGTTACCAACATCGATTGTAACTTCAAACGGGTCAGACATAGGAGAATTGACCTTTACTTTGAAATTTCTGTCAGATGAAAAATTCTCTATAAAAATAGGAAGTCTACCTTTCAACCCCATATCAAAAAGATATTTTAAAATATATCAATTGAGAATATAATTATTCATAGGCAAGAGTTTATATATCGGCTACAGGTTTATTATGCGTATTTTCTTTGAACAGGTACCTCTTGATCCAGCAGGTCAACAGAATAATGTGGCAGAACCAAGGGTATGTTAACCTTCATTTATTTATCATATATGTATCCAGTTATATATTTATATCTAAACATTTTTTTAGTATGAAACAAGACTTAAACAGCTCACAACTACTGACTTTTTCTTCTTCAGACATACCAGTGTGACCAGTGTGACAAACAGTACACAAATAGAGCAACCTTATTCAACCACAAGAAGCGTCACAGCCAACCAGGGTTTGAGTGCACCGTATGCCACAAGGTGTTGTCCAGACGACAAAGATTAACCACCCATATGAAGATCCATAAAGAGGTATGAACGTGCAGAAAAAATAAAACAAATATGTTATTAGACAAATGCAATTAACGCAATATGGATGTTCTTATTAGCTGCTTATTTATGCTTGATGAATATGAGTAACCTTGTTTTTGTTTTTTTTTTGGAAAGGAATAACCCCATGGACGGATTACTGGATGGAAAAGTATGAAAGTAATTGTCACAAATAAATAAATGTAGACAATTATAGGAGATACAGATGGAGATTAATATCAAAAGATGCAAACATGTGGTGGCATTTCATATTATATAGCTCAACTCAAGTAAGATATACTTTTTTTATATATTATGTCACATAGTTTATATTACTGTAGCTTCTTCGTTTACCTAAAACAGAAAAAAAACATAACGGAAGAGTTATCGAAAAAAGTTAATAGTTATATTTTTTGCTGTAATATGTCTGAAATGCACATTAACTCATTACTGATATTGAAGAAAAATGCATCAATGCCATTTTAAATTTTTAGACGACAGTACAACCCACCCGTTCCTTGACTCAGTCATCAAGCGCAGAGGGTTCCAGCTCCCGTTGTTCCACAGCACAGGCACCAACAGTTGTTGAACTCCCAGACCTGACACCAGCACGCACTGACGACCAGATTTGGGGTCTGCTTGACATTGGCGCAGAGGTGCAGTTAGACTGATTCCATTACAGGCTTGGTAAGTATGAAAGTATGTATTTGCTTGCTTAATCTAATTCCGAGTTCTATTGTAAATATTTTTCTTGATGCATAATTTTTTCAAAGTTTGTATAAATGGTTTGTGTCAGTTGGTAACAAGCGTGTATATATCACTTTAGGACGGTATATAATTGATATTTGTCAGCTGTATGTATGTGTACCTTAATTGATGTATAATTGTACCATATTTCATAAAAATGTTTCACAGTTGTTTGCAAGTGTTGGTATGTATGTATATTTATATGTATCGATGTTAAATGTAAAGGTAAATCTTTAGTGCTACAAAAAGATATTATTATTTTTTGCTCATACATACATTTGGGATTAAAATGATAATTATCAAATAGTTATCACAGATATCATGTTCTCTTATTAACTTGTCAGTTCATATCTCTTTCTGAATATCAGTTAAAATAGATGTTTTCGATTCTATTTTAAATACTTGGTTTATTATAACCGTTTTTCTTCATTACATAACAAACAATAACCTGTCTTATTCTGAATTAACCTTATTTCAACAGTTTATCTTGGTAACAAAATTTCAGATTTAGATGTGTTGTACAAAACATTTATTATTTTATGTAAACGATTACTTGCAGGTAAAATCATTTGGGTTTAAATGACATAACAGTCGGCTAATATCACAGTTTATTTGAAATATTCAGTTTATTTCTTTGGGGTCTAAAAAAATGTTCTAGATTTAATTATTCATAATTGACTTCTTTACATGAATTTTCGTTCCGTAATTGTTTTAAATAATATTTTCAATAACTTCATGTCAGCAGAACTTATTTGTAAACTTTATTTTTTTTAATAAAACAAAACCTCGAGCCTCTGAAAAAACAGTCGCATTGGAATCTTTAATTTATGAGTTATTGAAAGTAACTAAGTCCCACCCAAGTTTCATTAACAATTTAACTACACAAACTAATGTAATATAGGGTCCCCCCCGCCCACCCTCACTTGCTCATGGCCTTGACGTGGCGTGAGGGCTCCTCATTGTTTTCATTAATTACAGACACAAATGTCTGTTTTAATGTAAATAGTGTGGTCCAACATGAGCAGGTGTTGATATCATGATTATTTATTATTTTTTTCAAAATGTTTAAGTTGTTCTTTTATACTCCAAAAAAAATTGTTTGCGTTTCTGTACGTAATTTAGATCATTATCAGCATGAAATATTATGGCATATGCCAATCTCACTTCGAAAAAAGGACAAAGGACACAATTGCTGAAATGACCAATAACATGATTGTTGAGATGGATGGACAGGAATGTTCCATTAGGATATTGTAACTTTAGGTACAATTAACTTTTCATTATTCGTGTCGATTTGTAAAGCAATTGTGTATGCCCTACTTTGTATGCAAATGACTCCAACAGTCAAACACCGGAGAGAAACGGGCACAAATCAAAACAACATAAACACAACACTGAAACTATTACTGAACAACATGGACACCACGAAAAAACCGGGAGTTGACTCAGGTGCTGCAGTACATCCACCATGTTGCTCATGTCGAGTTAGAGGAAGGGACATCTGTTGAAGGAACAGATCATCTTTCATTTGGGAAACGGTTTTTATCTAAAAAGGTTCAACTAGAGATAATTTTACCAATGTTTCAGCAAGTAGTTCCAGACGAGAATATTTTTAAATGAATTTTCCATTGGTCCAATGTTAAACTAATTTCGGCTGTTGCGGTTATCTTGACTGGCGTGATACAATTCTAAAAGAGGACCGCCTAAGGACCATTTCATCAAGTTTTGCATCAATTGGCTTATCAGAAGGTTTTGCTAGAAGATTCAAATGTGAATTGTGAACGGACTGACGACGGACGCCAAGTGATCACAAAAGTTCCCATGGTCCTAAGTCAGTCTTCATTATGCAAGTTTAATAAGTAATATAACACAATAGGAAATAAAATTATTTATTATTATTAAGTCCAAACCTCAACACAACAAAATTGTTTGTGTTTTTATCCACTAAATACTAAGTCAAAACCTGTTTTTTTTCACTAAACAAAACCCGAAATCGTCTTTTCCACTAGATTCATTCTTTGTTCAGGTGTCTGAAAGTACAAATAATCACTGATGATGTATCAGGAAACAATGACAGAGAATACTTAAACCAATATACAAGTAGCAAAATGACGTATTGGAATACTATATTTACAAATTTCGCAGTTACTATGGTAAATATGCACGTTCAATGCTCGCATTTTATCGTGTATCTTGAACATTATGATGAATGTTATGAACTGTAATGTCCTTGTACACCGTGGTAACAATCAATTTACTCAGCATTTTGTATGATAAAGTACAGATTTTGAAATAAACAATATGAATCGTGCATTAGTCTAACATCTATGTATTGTCCTTAAGTTTACTGAGCTGTTATAACACTGTCACTCTTATCATTTTTTTCTGCGAACAACATTGGGTAACTTAAGCCATAAAGAATGGTATAGGCTGGTCGTTTCCCTCCTTCAAGTGTTTCTTTTAAAAACTAAAAGTGCTGTCTATACACCATTTTGCGATTTTGATATGATATGTGAATACATTTTATATTTTTTACATATTTACAAAAATGACTCATTTTTTGATGTTTTTTATCTTCTCCTGAATATTTCTTACACTGAATCTTCCTTTCGGAAACACCTGAAAGGTCTCTCCTTTCCGCAAAATTGCAGCCGCAGTGACTTTGTTTCCTTTCCAGAAACGGATTGCGAGTTCTTTTCTAATGAAAGTGTTCATATTTGTGTCGAACTCTGTCAAAAAAGAAATAAGCAACACTTCAGATATACTTACATACATGAACTTCCTTATTATTAGTATATCAAGCACTTTATTTTGGCAGACGATGGAACCTCTATATAAATGATGTAACATTATAAATGAAACAAATGAAAATCTTGTTTGCATGAAAGCTACTAAAACCAATAAGTTTAAAGGATACCAAGTATCATAATTCAGTTATATATTCCATACATAATATCTTAAAGGATCAAAGTGATAAATATTTGCACTACCGGACGATGGAAAACATCATTCCATAAGTAGCAATCAATTTGTTAAGAACGTTGACAATATAAATGTGATTTGTTGATATGATATGTTTCTCAAGCAAACACTACTGGCTTTATGTAGGTAAATGATACACCCTTTCGACCCACTAATACATCTCAACCTTTTTTGCTATCTATCTTTTTCAGTAAGTTACCAGTGTTGTTATATAAATTTTTTTTTCAAGAATAATCTTTCTAATTCCTCAGATAAATGCTTAGTTAAAAAACATACCTGCTCTATGATTTTTCACTTTTTTTGTTGGCCGAGATGGAACTGAAAACAAAGATTATGTATTTTCAAAACGACTTTAGATCAAATATTTATACGTAATTATTCACGTTAAATATTATGGCTACTTACAGAATATCCTTCTTTTGAACAAACTGGTTAACATTTCTTCGTGTAAGAGAGTCCAAAATGTAAAGTATGTTTTATACAGAAAACATGAAAGTCAATTTGTTCTTTAACATTTTGCGATCATTTGTTCAAGGTTGAACATGTAAATGGGTACATATAATACATCATATAACCAATGAAAGCTGCACGAATACTACTTACTTTCAAGTTCTTCCATAATGATTGGCAATGATGCTGAAATGAAAATATGTTTTGTTTTCTAATTAAAGTCTTCAATTTTTAACTTCTTTCATGTGTATCTCTTTACTAACCCCGTCTTAAAATTCTGTAGTGATATTGAACTTTTTAAATTATGAAAATCTCTCTTTAAAAATCTGTAAGAGTCCAAAATGTACCTAAAAGTCAATTAGTTCTTTTTGCATTTTACGTTTATTAGGTAAAGGTTGAACCAACCCAGACATAAAATAAGTCTTCATGCTTTCTTAGCTTACGACAGTTTTCCAAATATTTTTGAAATTGGTGACTATGAATCCAATTAAAATTTTGTTCATTTGACATGGTTTAACCATATAGTTTACAACCACTCGTGTTAAGGTGCTCGTTTAATAAAAAAAAATACGACATATGTTCTACACAGACAACAGTTTGACAAGCATTGTTTGCCTTTAAGCTACTGCAAAAAGTTTGTTCTTACCTGTAACATAATAAGGTAATTGCTTGAGAACTTATTTGAAGAGCAAATGGTTAGAATTATCAACACGAAATCAAATAAATCCGCAAAATCGGATAAATCAATGACACAGTCTCCAGACTTTTACCATTTCATTGGGACACTTATGGAGATACTGGAAAGACTTAAAAAACTAACAAATCAATATACTAACCAGGTGTGCTTGTTCTTGGTAAAGGTAAAACTACAACAAAAGTATAATTTCAATTTGTAAGAAAACTTTTCCAAACAGTTGTAATACAGATAGTGTCTACACACAAACATAGTTGATATGTTTTCATTTGTCCATTTTATTACACTTATACATAATGTTCCTTTTCATTTACAAGCTATTTTGGTGACACACATTGTATTTCATGGTAGGACTCTTTTTCGTAATATGTATGTATTTATCTCCTACCAATGTTACCTATAGGATAGTCATTTAACATTAGAATTGCCTTCGATTTGTCATATTAATGCACGGAAATGTATAATTCTATTGAACAAATGGTCAGTATTTCTACAAGATGGATGTGTTTCAAAACCCATGAAGTATTGTACTCAGCATTATAGTTCCTTAAACCGGTTTCAAGATGACTAATGGTACTTACTCTTTCTTTGAAACTGTTCTCTGACCATCCCTTGTGAGGCTAAAAGGCAATGATTAAGATTAAAAAATGACCATTCTCAACAGATGGTTAAAAAAATTAACGAGTACTTATAGTACGTCTAACATCTAATAAACTTTGGTTGCAATTGTAGTACCTTGGGCTTGTGATATGGGAAATAGATATGACACAATAAATCTGTTTTATTATGTTAGTGTAGGTTACTGAAACCTACACAGATGTATTTGTAATAGAGTTTTACAAAATACAGTAGAATATGGACCTGTTTATGAGAGAAAGAAGTATAGACAATAGAACTATCACTATTGCAAAAAAGTACTTACCTTGCATCAAACGCTGCATCCAAGCCTCAAAGCTTCCATCTGTAAAAAAGCAAAAGAACATTTTATTTTTTGAGGGTCAAAGTTTACTGCTAAATATGCTTTTTGTATACAAGAGCATTTATCAAGTAGTTGATCACAACACAAACACATTTCAAGCAGCTGAAATTTGAATTTCTATCCTACAATTTTCATACCTGAAATGTTACATGTCATTCAAATTTATATCCCTTTACATCCAGTACTGTTGTCCAACGGCCTGTGACACAGTTATAACTCAAATGATACAATTAGTCATCCTAACAATAATCCGTTACATACCACTTCCTATTGAAACGTCTGGAAAGCAGCCAAAGCTAGCGTCACCCACGGAACTGCTGTATGTTCCTGAAATTTAAGATATGCGTGTGTGTAAATAAATAAGCCTTTCATTCAGGGATTCACTTTTATTGATAATCATTTGTTAACTAAATATCTGCAAATTCAATTGATCATATTTTACCAATTATTGCCTAACCCTTTTTTATTAAATAACGGAAAATTTCCAACCAAAGACATTAATACTTACTTTTTCGGCCTCCTCGTCCACTACCCTTGAACACAAAGCCTAGATAAAAGGAATAAATCGATGTAAAGGTACTGATACATAGATTTGTAGATACAAAACACAAGAATGATGAATACCATCGGACATTAAAAAGTTCCAAGCATTTGATCATAAAATGTAATCGACCTTTCGAACGATGGGGAAACATTCGATATACCTGTCTTATGAAATATGCATGCAAAGATATGATATAAAGCATTGACATAGTCAAAGTTTTATCTGCAAGCGTTTATGAAAATAGGACAGACCAAATTGATTAAGGTTGAATAGTTTTTGTATTCCTAAGTTTATACTCACTTTTAGACAACTGCGAGAAACCTAAAATAAATATTATAAAAATAAAAACGATGTTTCATAATAAGAAACGTTCGCGGTACTATAAAAATCGTTTATACTGTTAGTGTACAGAAATAGAAACAAATTAAAAAAAAGAATCTGTTCTTAAAAAAACTACAACAGCGATTACTGAAACAAAGAGAACCGAGAAGAATGTCGTCTTGCAATATGATTATATTGATATCTAGCAGTTGTAGTATATATGTCAGTACTCAATGTCAACATGGGAGATATGATATGATTGTTCATGAGACAACCATCCACTTGGAGACAGACAAATTTGAACTTCTAAGGGTTACTCAATCTACCATATTTATTTGTCTGTACCAAGTTTAACTAGCTTGAATCTCTGAACATGTTTTAAATATTTTTTGTCACTTTATATTAGGGTTTTTTTCTTGAGGAGTGGTTTGCAGTCGCCTATTATTGTGAGGTTTGTCATTGTAGGCACTTCCTGTTATCTTCTTTTTGTATTATTTAATATCATTGATATGTAAAATGATTAGTAAAATTGACGTTATAAATTGACCGAACCCTTATGACCATGTCCCTAATTTTTTTACAAATTTCACGAAAAAAACCGGCAGAAGGTAATTCATGATATAACTCTCAAAAAGAACTATTTTTTTTAAGTGAAAACCAAAACCTATGACTCATCAGATGCAACAAAAAAGACTACTTCTTATTCAGTTGATCATGTAAAATCTGTTTTTATGGCTAGGGGATGGAAAGGGTGTGTGGGATGGGTCCTCTGAACATGAATCAATATTGTGTTGAATGTCTCCAAAGATAACCACCGAATAAAACAATGCAGGGCAAATCTATTGATATTATATATACAATGTGAGTCACAAACAATACGATCTTGATAAGATTTAAACATAATATTTGACTGAAACCTTTGATTCTGTTTATAAATAAGAAAATAAAGATAACTTGCAAATGAAATATATTGAAAATTTGATATGCAGTACCTTTTGCCATTTTTTCGATCGTCATTTTCCCCTCTTGTCCTCTCTTCACTATATAAATAAACACAAACACTTATGAGACACATGGCGGTTCTTCCGGTCAACATGGCGGCCCCCAGTGAAATTTTTTCAGCATGTATTATTTTGATAAAATACCATCAAGAAAACTAGTACAGATAAAGTTTTGGAACAGACAATGAGAAAATATCAGCCTCCAATCTTTTTTTCCATTAATTTCGTTCACTATCCTTGATAACAACTGCGGGTAACGATGTCAGAAGAAACAAAATCAAAGAAGGGCAAAAAACATTTTTATTCTGTAGCCAAAGGCCATAAAGTAGGGATTTTCACATCCTGGAGTCAATGTGAACTCAGTGTACATAAATTCCAGGGCCAAGTTTATAAGGGTTTTGTCACAATTGATGAGGCAATAGACTTCATGTACCCTTTCTACACGTGTAAAACTGTCACAGTTTTTGATGACCTGGGTAGAGTAAAAACCCCCAGAGATTACAACCACTCCTGTGAAGCCTGTGACCCCTCAGAGATTACTCAGAATCATCATAGTGCTAACCTGGATGACACAACTTCGTCCTTTTCTGAGATTTTAGAAAGTTCAGAAAACTCCGACATGTCAGAAGACGAATGTGAACAAACTATTGTAAAACACCCTGTCAATACTCCAGCCGTAAAGTCAAACATTTCAGAGACATGTAAAACTACGTTAAAATCCTGCTCTAAATGTACAGAAACTGATAATGATGAAATGATCCAATGTAATTCCTGTTACAAATGGATACATTACACCTGCTCATCACTACCACCATACCAGGTGTACATCTTTATAACATCAAGTCGTAGATACTCATGCCCGGATTGTGTAAAAATCCCAGATACATTTAAATACAAAGGAGTACAATCTATGTCCTCAGATTTACATGTAGAATTACAGACCAAGCCAAAAGAGCCGACAAGGCCCACAAATACATGCATTAACAAATCCGATGCTGTGTGTCAAACATTAGAATCCCATACAGTGATAGAAAAATACATAGATACAACAGTGAGTAGAATCCAAGAGACAATAATCACATCCATTGATAGTTTAAACAGAGAGGTACAATCTGATAATAACTTACAGTGCACTAGTATCTTAAAAGAAATACATGAAAAATTAACTCGCTTTCACAATATTATCGAGAAAGTCGCACCATTAGCTGACAATATAGAAGAAGTTACTAGCTTCATAAAAACAGCAAAGGAAAGTGTCAAACAAAATGCAGACCTAAAGAAACAAAAATCAAACTTAGAAGAACAATTACAAAGGGCAACAAAAACAGTGAACCAACTAAACGAGACCGTGAGTGCAGTAAAAATCTCCCTTGAAAACTACAAAAATGACCTAAATGCTCTCAAACAAGTACAATTAACAGCAGAAAAATCAAAAGGTGCAGAAAACAGTGCAAAACCAGAGACACTCTGCAGAAATAAGTACAATAGTGGAAGTCCGCAAAACAAGACTGCTACTCTCCAGCTATCATCACAAAGTAACAAAAATGCTGCAGAGGAGGAACCAAAGTTACTGTATGCGTGTGAAACATCTAACAGATTTCAGGAGCTAGATGAAACACCAGATTTAACAGGACATAAAGAACCTACACTGACACCGAACTTTCCGATACCCCTAAACTCTACGCCAAAAGTCTGGCAACCACGGAAAAGGATAATGACCAACAAATCTGAAGATCCGAAAGTGAAAAAAGTTATGTTAATTGGAAATTCCCATTTCAGAAGACTGAGAATGTCAAATTTCGTATATGGTCACACTACCCATAAAAGATTGTGTTATTCAATCAAGGATTGTTTCCAGATGATAGATTCTTTCTATGATGAATATGATTGTATTGTTATTCAGTTGTTCACAAAGGATATGCGAGAATATGACCACAAGAGATTCTGTAATCATTTTGAACTTCTCGTCTCCAAACTTCATACAAAGTGTCCAAAAGCCAAAATTGTTATCTCAACAGGTTTACTAGTCAACAATGACCCAGAATTAAATAAAAACATTTTTGCTTGCAATGTCACACTTCAGCATGTTTTTCTAAATTGTAGTTTTATTGAATTCTGCGACAATAGTTCCTTAAATGTTAAACCGAACAGTACAAAACCAAATGTTAGGTTTTATAGTCAGGATAATGTCCATCTCAATGGGCAGGGGATTAAAGTTCTAGTGTCAAATTTGAAAGACAGTATTTACCAAGCTCTGAATATTAAAAGAGATAAAAACTACATGTATAATAGTTACCAAAAACATAAGAGCTTCAATGACAGAGGTCAATATAGATATAGACAAGACTCAAATTATGATAATTATTATTATAACTACCAAGATTATGATCACTACAGTGATTATTTTGATTATTATGACAGTAGAAACACGGGCTACTACCGGCACTAGTATAGTTAAGAATTGTGGAAATAATGTCAATTTTACAGTGACTCTTATGTGTTATTGTATCAATTTATCAATTTATTGTTCAGATGAGAGATAATTTTTTATAATTCTTTATAATTTTTATGACATAAGTAAAAAAATGAATGTCAGTATAAACACAGTTTGGGGCATATAATTATTATTTCTCAGATTATATTACCTATGTAAGACTGAATTATCTCCCTTTGACTACTTAAGTTGAAAATTTTATATGAAAAGGTTAAATGCTATTTCTTTAATAAGTTGAAGTAGAAGTTTATTTAAATAATGTCAAAAGTTTAAAGAGGCAAATTTTATATGAAAAGGTTAATTGCTACATGTATGTCTTTTAGTAAGTTGAAGTTTATTGATGTCAAAAGTAATATCACAAAAGTTTAAAGAGGATTTTAAATTACATCTCTTTTTGTCTAGTTCCAAGATTTTTGTTTGAACTTATTATTGTATTTCAAATGACAATATCATACAAGAAAAGAAACATTAAGATTTCATTCTGGAATATTAATGGTTATAAGTGTAAGAGTGTAAATAAGTTTAATGATACTGAATTTGTAGATAAATTGGTGTGTAATGACTTATTCTGCCTACAGGAAACTCACTGTGACTTAGATCAATGTTTAGATTTACCAGATTTTTCAAGACCTTTCCATATTATTCGATCAAAAGTTAGAAATACAGGAAAACGGCATGGTGGTTTGTCAGTTTATATAAGAAATTCTATTAGACCAGGTATAAAGTTTTTAAACCATGCTACAGATGATTTTGTCTGGCTTAAATTGTGTAAGAATTTCTTTGGTCTTCATGATGACATTTACCTATGTTTTATATATGACCCACCAGAAAACTCTACTTATAGTAAAAGAATTAATTATGATATTTTAGAATTAGTAGAAAATGATATACTTAAGTACTCGAATCAGGGTAAAGTTATTTTAGCAGGAGATATAAATGCAAGAATAGCAAAAGAAAATGATTATATAGCCCAGGATTCCAACAAACACTTTCCTGGTTTACAAAACTATATAAATGATGTGACTCCTGTGGGCAGAGTAAGTCAGGATAACTTTTTGAATAACAGGGGGAAGCAACTCCTTTCACTATGCAGGGAATCCAGTTTACGCATACTTAATGGTAGATCTACTGGGGACTTGTTAGGTAGTTACACTTGTCATCAACCACTGGGTAGTAGTGTCGTTGACTACATGGCCGTATCCGAAGATCTTGTGCCCTTGTTTACATATTTTCAAATACATAAGTTTTACCCAGAATTTTCAGACCATTGTCAAGTGTCATGTCTTCTTAATTGTAATTTCATTGCATCTACTGAATGTAATAATTATATACCTATGCCTGAAAAATATGTATGGCAGGACAACTCCCCTGAGCTGTTTGATGTAGCTCTAAATTCCAATGATATACAAATTATGATTGATAAGTTTTTAAATAAATCCTATTCAAAAGATCCAGATTCAGTAAATGAAGCAGCCATGGATTTGAATAATTTGATTACTAAAGCTGCTGAAATGTCCTTAAGGAAAAGAAAAAAAATTGTTAAAGGAAAAAGCAATCCTAAAAAGAAAAAAATTCCAAAATGGTATGACCAAGATTTATTTAAATTAAAAAAAGAACTAAATTACAAAGCAAATGCATTCCAAAAAAATGCAAATGATCCATTTAAGCGTAGTTCTTTCTTTAAAGCTCTTAAGCTGTTTCGTAAAACAAGGAAATTTAAAAAAAGGCAATTTAATCAACAAATTATAAATAAATTGGATAACTTGTATGAAAATAATCCAAAAGAATACTGGAATCTTTTGGATCAGTTAAAAAATGCAGACCAAAAATTGAGTAAAGATACAAATATTAACCTTGGTGACTGGAAACATTACTTTGAGGATTTAAATAGCAATAAAAAAGATCCTACTGACATACAAATTGAAGAAAAATTGTCAGAAATTGAAAAAACAGTAATATTCAATGAACTAGATTTTATAATCTCTGATGCTGAAATAACAAAGGCAATCAAATCCTTAAAGAACTCAAAGTCAAGTGGCTTGAGTTTAATCTTGAATGAGATGCTTAAATATGGACAAGTAACTTTAAAACCATTGTTAAACAAACTATTCAATTTAGTATTTTCAAATAGTATATATCCAGTTATTTGGTCTCAAGGATATATAGCTCCATTATACAAATCTGGATCAGTATATGATCCAGCAAACTATAGAGGGATCACAATTAGTGACAATATTGGAAAATTATTTAATAGAATATTGAATAACAGATTAATTAAATTTATGGAGAAACATAATATAATTAAGAAAGAACAAATTGGTTTTATTAAAGGTTGTCGCACAACAGATCATATGTTCACATTACAAACTTTAATACAAAAATATAACAAAACAAATTCCAAACCCCTATATGCATGCTTTGTAGATTTCAAACGAGCATTCGACTCTGTGCTTCATGCAGGACTTTTATATAAACTCAAAAACACAGGGGTAGGTAATAAATTTTATGATATTATAAAAAGTATGTATTGTAATACAGAAATATGTGTCAAATCAGACAATTTTAGATCTGAATTTTTTAGATCAACATTAGGTGTCCGCCAGGGTGATAATTTGAGTCCAAACTTGTTTAATTTATATATAAATGATCTTCCAAATTATTTTGATAAGTCCTGTGACCCTGTATTCCTAAATGGAGGTAACTTTAATTGCCTTATGTATGCTGATGATGTAGTGTTATTATCAACTTCAGAACATGGGCTTCAAAATTGTGTTAATAAATTGTCAAAATTTTCAAAGGATTGGAAAATGTCAATAAATACAAAAAAGACAAAGGTACTGGTCTTTACAAAAAGTGGTAGACAAAAAAATCTCCATATAAAATACAATGAAATTGACATTGAAAATGTTAAACAATATACATATCTTGGTGTTGTATTCACCTCTTCTGGATCATTTGGGGCAGCAAAAACAGAAATTTTTAAAAAAGGAATGAAAGCCCTTTTTAAATTTAGAAAGACATTCACTCCAGATACTCCTGGAGTGAAAACACTGTTACATGTTTTTAATCATACAGTAAGACCTGTCCTTAATTATGGATCTGAAATATGGGGAATTTTCTCCAAAAATAAATTTGAGAAAGATAAGAACAACTTTTTAAATATTCAAACAAATAAGTTATCCATCGAAAAAGTCCATACAAAGTTCTGTAAATTTGTACTTGGAGTAAGAACAAAGTCATCAGATGATGCATGTAGAGGGGAACTGGGAAGCTACCCCATCCTTTATGATGTCCTAATTAACATGATTAAATATTGGTGTTATATGATAAAGAACAAAGACCAGCCATCTTTATTATCTGATTCTTTTAGAGAAAATTTGCATGCCGAAGCAACAAATCAAGAATGCTGGTTAAGTTGTATCAAAAGTTTGTTCAAGTATTTAAATCTACAGCATTTATATAAGAATATTTATAAACTGAAAGATACTTTTGTTATAAATAAAGTAAAATATAATTTAAAAGAGAAATTCAAAAAACTTTGGATAGATAAACTTTTCAATGACAACAGAAAAAATCTAACACAA
>JARWCS010153111.1:0-14449 GCA_034783895.1 Geukensia demissa | reverse complement strand
GTATGCTCAATGAAAGTCAACATAATAGGTCACAAGCACCATGACTATCTCTTACTGTTATTGAGATATAGAGGGTCCAAAAATGGCCATGTCCTAATTTTTAAAACTTTTTTATTTCTCATCCTATTTTGCAAGTGATTCCTTATGAAAAATGCATTAAAAGTTTCTCCAAGCATTTTTTCGTACTATTTTCCTTTTTTTGTATAAAAGGGGTCAAGGGGTTAAAAAATGAAAGCTTTCAGTAGTATGTCAACAGATTTTTCTCTATCTTTTGCAGTTTTTGAGCTAAAAGGGGACAAAGTGGGGGTGATTCAGTTTGGTATAATTAGGAAAAATTTTATTTTTCATCCGATTTTGATGAGGTTTCTTTCAAATGATTCCTCATAAAATATGCAACAAAAGTTACACAAGCATTTCTTTGTAGCATTTACCAATTTTTGTATAAAAGGTGTCAAAGGGTTTTAAAAACGTGATTTTGCAGGTGATGAGAAATTTTTATTTTTCAGCCGATTTTGATGGGGTTTTCTTCAAATGATTCGTTATGAAAAATTTAACAAAAGTGACACCAGTTTTGAGGATAATATGAGTCTAAATGATCACTCATACAGTCATATTACTGTGTCCAGCATTTAACTGTGTCCAGCACTTTACTGTGTCCAGCACTATACTGTGTTCATCACAGACTGTGCCCACACTTACCCAAAAGTTCATTTGTTTCCCTTTCACATGTTAACATACTGTGATGGTATCATGCTGTGCTTGCATAGCACCTCAGTTGTATAATACAAAGTCAGGCACAAACTCACACGGTACAAGTGATAGACTACAGTGATCTGTACAGGTAAGTTTATATCAACTACCGATGGTATGGACTCAGTTCATTATTGAAGGCTGTAATGGGACTGGTAGAAGTTTAAATTTGAGTGTCATTTGGTGGATGGCTATCTCACCTATTTTTATAACTAGACCACTCTGCCACCCAGGTCCCATTATACTCGGTTATTTCAGGCAACAGGAGCTGTCTGAAATAAGGTGTTATTTTCTAGGATGATGCATGTTGATATCTGTCATCTTATTTTACTTTTTTAATTAAGTATTAGTAAGATTTTTTTATTTGGGGTGATTTAGAGTTTTCACAAGGAGTTGTTTTCCACCCTTGTTAAAGGCCTTGTGGAGACCGCTAGATTTGAAAATTCCCTGTATTTTTCTCTTGGTTGGAGTGCCGTCTCTGACATTTACCCCATATCTTTTCATTTTCATACATCTGAATACTTTGTTGTTGGTAACAAAACATATTTTGTTCAAAGTAACACAATATCTGTTAACAAATAAAAAGAGAAGGATTTTATGAAAATGTTAGATCTCTTATTGAATTGATTTGTAGATTCCCTCTGTTTTTCTCGTGGCTGGAGTGCAGTCTCTCTGACATTTACCCAATATCTTTTCATTTCATATGCACTAACTATTATGAATCGCGACATGTAAAATATTTGCATGTATCATTCCATCATTTGTACTTGGTTATGATACATTTTTAATCGCTGTATTTGTTTATATAAAGAAAAGAATCAAGCGAAAGCTGACGAGTGTTCATCGCTCGCATTAGCCATTTCGACAGCGAATTGAAAGCTTGTACATGTGGATATGACTTTCGCCATTCCGCTATGCAACAATATCAATCAGATATTTTGCGCAAATTCTTTACTTAACATCATGCATGAGAGCTAGAGAGCTTTTAATGATATCTTGTATGACTTCGGAGATGTGATAACAAGGTTTTACACGGTCGAGAAAAATTTATAAAAATCAAGATAAGAACGTACAGGTGAATCTTAAACAGACCTTTTGGCACCAACGTCAGACATAAAGTTTTATTCCGAAAGGATACAAAACCATTTCAAAATTTTGCGGACAAATGTCCAAAATCTTGGTCAAGCACAGAAAAAGAACATTAACTGTAAGTCTTTTTAGGAGAAAGCTTGAAAACTTCCATATAACGAACAATTTTTAATTTTAAAGGTCACAGTCGAACTAAAAATACTAAACAACCTAAACAAGGATGTGCCGCAAAGTAAGACATTGGAAAGAAAAAAATCATATAATTTCCCTCAATTTTAACTGCTACTGAATGGAGGTTGATGATTTTTAAGATATTTCATACTTTATTGGCTTGTTATTTTTTGGTTTTTAAATTACCTCCATATTGCTCGATGTTTGGGTTTGGTCTTTCTGACATTTACCCCTTAACTTTTTCATAGTTTAATCCATCATTTGAATAACTGTGCCAAAAATTCAGAATTTATTTTTTATATGTTTCAGCAATAACGTGTATCTAAAAACACATTTCTTTTAAGCTTTCTGTGTATTTTTCAAGTTATATACTTACTTTTATTTTAGGCTCTCAACCTCTTAGAAGATCTTTAAACTTGATTGATTTGAACAATTATAAACAGTTTTGTAAGTTGTTCATCATTCTGTATGATAAATTTAAATAGTTTCATTTTTTATAGAAAATGTTATGAAAAAGGGAATGTTAAACTATGAGAATTGATATCAAAACTATTCCGTATAAGGTAGGTTTTGTCTGTAGTGTTTTGTATCATTGTGTTGGATAACTTTGTCAGTCAACAGTAGAAAACGATATTCAAAAACAAAAACAAAAAACAAAAAACTGTAGGGTCTAACTGTCATCAGCAGAGAATATTTACAAAATGAACAGACACTAGGAAATAAATTGAATTTTATTTATTTTGTTGTTTACTATGGTATGATAGTCTTAAATTATCAACCTTTGTCATATTTCATGAATATGGATGTAATATTTAGAAAGGCTTAAATACGACTGCTTTATTTAAACAAATAAAGACCGCTGCTCAATGTATTTAACATCTGAAATCATCAAAGTCTTGCAATAAGCATATAATTTTCAGACAAAAATAAATGACGTTCTGTATGCTATTCACATCATATATGAATCAACAACAATAAATCTGATGTTCAGGTTTCTGTTTTAAGGTGTTTACATTATTTGAAGAGGTTGTTTGATCCAGAAGGTATATGTCTGTGCAAAGGAATAATTCGACAAACTAATTAAAGTAACAATATCTAACGTGCTAATTTTAGGTACGAATTAATCTCACTCAAGAGAATCACTGCTGTTTCATGCTGTACATAAACATATATGTCTTTTTACCTTCTGATTTAAAAATGTGTTAAGAGAAGAATGCCTAAATGTAACAGATATGAAACCAGTTTTGTACTTCTTAGATAAAATAATATTATATCTATGAAAAACTAAGATAATATCCATGAAAACTGAATAAAAAGGTTTAAATTACAAAAAAAATTAATTTCACTGATAAATAAAATAATAATAAATAAATCAAAATAATAAAGAATTTTTTATATATATATTTATCCATGAAGTGTTCAAAAAATGTAAAAAACAAAACTGCAATATTATGACGTCATTAGGACGTCTTAATTTGATCAAAATTATTATAAATATATAAACAGATGATGTGGCATGATTGTCCATAAGATAGGACGTCCAGAGTAGAAACCCATGTGAGAGATCAGAAGTGCATAGTTCAAAGAGACAAGACAAATTTGAAACAAACTAAAAAATAAAATGAAAAAAAATCCACCAAATGACAGTCAAAATTAAACTTCAACAGATCCCATTACGGCCTTAAATAATGAACTGGAGTCCATTCCATAACGAAAAATGTAAAAGGCCCCCAAAATACAAAAAGAGAATCTATTCATAAAACACGAGTGATGATCTTGGAGGGTTTTTTAAAGACAAGGATTATTGTTGAAATATTGGAACATAAATACTTCCCCCCTTTGCCTAATTTTGTATACCAATCATAACCTTATTTATCCTTGTTCTTCAGATGTTAATGTGTAATTTATAAAAACAACATCCTCAGTTTAATACTGCTATTTGTGGACATATATTATATGACATATAGGTGGGAATAAAATAAAACTAAACAATTGTCAAGATTTAAGATTAATTCAGTCCATATATTCTAGGTCCTTATTTGAACGTGTTTCAACAGATCGAAGAAACGTTTTACGAAAACAACCTGGAGAAAAAGCTGTTGTAATTCATGAGATCAAAAGAAAAGTTGTTGTTTTACATAAATTTGCGGTATTTATTTAAAATTTTAGCCCTTGAAAAAAAAACGGAAGGCTTCATGTCTTGTATTGAATACTGTAGATCTCCTTCCGCTTAGTGTGGCTTCTTACTTTGATCTATTGGGATATGCATGAGTACATCTTTTTCTGTGACAGGATCGCCGCATTCCAGTGTTTTGGTTTTGATGATGCTAATCAGAGATAACTCCATATTATATACATATGGCATAGCGAAATTAACCATAGTTTTAAACATTGGTTGACATGTATTTCCATACCTACAATAGTCTCAATAATGGCACGGGATAATACTAAGATCACAAATTATTTGCCTGTTCATTTAATAATAAACTTTAGTATAAGCATTTTATCAAAGTGCATTCCGTGTATTGTATAGTAAATATAACTACTTCCGTTATGGGATGGACAGTAGTTTATAAATGAAGGCCGCAATGGGACTTGTAGATTTTAAATTTGACTGTCATTTCGTGCATGGCTGCCTTGTGGACAATTATGCCACATCTCCCATTTTTATAAATGTTGCATTTCAAACTGCTGAAATTAATTCAATAAATTGCCAAAAAGAACAGATAACCTTTGCTAAATTAAAAACCTAATTTTAGCTTGGCTCCTCCTTGAATCCAAAACTATTTTCTACTCTTTGTATCAAACATGTAAATCGGGAGTCTTTTGGATAAGGGCAACAGAACAGAAAGCAAAATGTTGTCAAAGGCTTGTAACTTATGCATTTACAACGATCTGCATTTTAATAAGATTTGAAAAACATTTCTGGGGATAAAACGTATTCAAACATGCAACTTAAAGGCAAAAAGAAAGACCAATTGCCCGATCATGGAAATATCGTTAATGGAAAGCTAGTCCAAATAGTACAATCATAGACAATTTACAAAACGTAATAAGAGCATTTTACATTATACAACACTTGTAAATTACTGGGGACGTTTTTAGGGCTCGAAACATTGAGATATATTCCAGCCAAGTTGTTTTGTTGCGATATCCTTTATATTTTCCCCTATATACTATATTTTGTATTATATATACCCAACTAAACAGAGTTAGTTCATTGGTATTTACATTTTTCGAAATGTCACTGGTTGACTTAGGCACATGGCACAGGGTGACTTTGCCTGAAAAATGGGACAGGTTGACATTGTCTAGATTCCTAGAAATTTGCTCATTGACAGTAAGAAAGTTTAATCATGCTTTGCTAGTCAATTCACTCAAATGCAATATCAATTGAAAAAGTGTATAGAATAACGAAAAATCCACAAATTTACAATAGGGAATGAAACATCGTCTGTCTTGTCATACATTTTAGTTTTGAATTTACCTTGTGAAACAGAAACATTTAAATGCAGATATTGACAACTGCGGTTGTTAAAGATTTATTTAAAGTAAGTTCCATGATTTGAAGTGACATATTTAGGAGTCGGAGTTTTTTAACTGCAGAGATATCGTCAAAATGCCTCTAAGTATCATTAAATTAAATCAGATCAGTGTAGTATAAAAGGTGGAAAAATTCGTAAGTGTCAACATTTTTATTGGTTTATCAAAGGCGCAAGGTTTATCCAATATGTCAAGATAATTTTTCACACTCGAAAAATGGTTAATACCAATAAATTCATACGATGTATTTCAGTATTTAATTATAAGTTCTTTTATGGTGGTAAGGACAGACATTTCACTTGTAGCACACTTACTATACGCTGAGATGAAATACGCTGTGAAAGATTTATTTAAAGTAAGTTCCATGATTTGAACGGGTTTCTTACAATAAGCATTTGGGACTTTAAAATGCACAACAGAGGCACCACATGGAGGCCTGTTTTACATTCGAATGTTAAGAGGGGACGCATATCAATTTATCTTGATTAAGAATTAAATAGCAAATACTGTCAAGGACACCGCAACGGGTGTTGCGCGCAAGACAGTTGATGCTTACCCTTTTAATGCACCTGATCCCACGCCTGTTTTTTAAATTAAGTTTGTGAATTCCTAACCTTTGTTACATTTGTTTTTGTTTTTTCTTTTAATTTGTTTCAAGTTTGTCTTGTCTTGACTGTGCACTTCCGATCTCTCACATGGGTATTCTACACCCGACATAAATAGCCCAACAAACCATAAGACAAACATTAAGCCAATCTCAGGGCATTATCAGCATAAACGCAGAAACAGTTTACAGGAGGTTAAAGTTAACTTTCAAATATAAGTTTAAGACTGCACATTTGTTATGTTATATAACGAAAAATTTACCACCAAACACTTGTCTAAACGAAGAGATTAAGATAAAATTAGATGGGACAAGTAGACTGCAACAACGAAGGTGTTATGTATATCGTCAATATCAACTGTAAATTTCAGAATCCATTCATTTTCTGTTAGCCAGATTATGAATCATTCAAAAAAAAATAATAAATTTACATAAGGCCATATGTTTCCCAATCACTGCAATATTTCAGTATGCGACCTGTTTTGTGACTTCTTGCATGAATGTTATTGGAAGATTTATAAAGTTATAACCATAAACCAATTAAAAAAATTAATGATAATTTAAAATTTCACAGTCTTTGTCATACAATAACTATTTATTATTTTGTATCGAAACCGCTAGAAAATTTTTATCCGCAAACTTAATGGTATAGATATAGTTATTTCCCGCATCAATTTTAAAGAAAAAAAAAATTAAAAAAACTTATAATTTTAACATTTTATGAGAGTTTTTTTCGGAATTTAAACGCTGAGATATTGTCAAATATTATTCAACTCTCCAGAGTGTGGAGCTTTTTACATAAACAATTTGACAAGTAACGTTATGGCGTAAATGCATCTCTTCTTACCAAGCATAAATCAAGAGTTAAAATCAAGAGGTCTTCAAAAGTTTCAACAAAAATGGAGTACCCTCCTTCGACGAGCTCTAAACCGCTCATCTTAAACTTGTTACTGTAAAATGACAGACAAATTGTCCTAATGTACATTGAATCTAGTAACTACATGTACGAGGGCTGATTTGGGACAAACGCAGACTGGTTTACATTATTTTTTAGATCCCTCTTTTTTCATCGTGGTAAAAGGTGAAATGAAATGAAAATAAAAAAGAAAAATAAGAAATCCGATTCACTAAGGAACTTAAATACTTGCAGACTATATGCACTTTCAGTTTAAAATGCAATGCTCTGCTATGTGAAGCTTCTTTTCTTACTTAAATGGTATAACATCATTTTCCTGGGAAGCGAACATAGTTACAAGACTAAAATGTCTACTACAGAATCGCAGATGAACTAGAGAAAGTAGAATGCAGTAGAAATAATCATGTACTTTTATCAGTAGATTTGCAAACTTGAAACCTTTAAATATGTTTACTCTGTATTGGTGAATGTGAACTAGAGATTGATTCTTTCTAAAAACTTGAAGACAGATGAACACCAACTTTGAAGGTTGGAAAACCTGAAATATCTAGAACAAGTTGTAAAATAAGAATTACGATGACGAAAAATAAATGATTTAACCAAACAAAACATAACTACGCTCTGTCGGAACCGGAAGTTACCACAATGATCACATACACCTGTAACATATAATGACAGATAACTGCCATACATCGATTAATGCGCAGCTTATGATCGAAGAACAACATTACCGGAAGATTTGACAGCATGTTGAGACTGCAATGATTGATTATAATAAATACACAGAAAACATGCAAAGAACCTGTAATTCGTATACCAGTTTGTTTGCTGGTAAGAATCTAAGTCTACCATTACATGTATGTAAGATTTTAATTAAAACTAAAATTCCCCCATAGGGTGAAATGTGTTATTTTTAGAATTTGTAAATCCGTTTAATTTTAATAAACGGTTTTGGCTGAAAAGACACGATAAAAGAGAACGGGCGTTAAGGCTCTTTTTGTCTCATATTTTATTTAAAAGACAGAATGTGGCATATATGGCAGAAATACACGATTCACATCTTTGAGTCGTTCATTTTTACCGTTTTTAAGAATATTTTGAAATTTTTTAATTATGTAGATTGGTGTATTTGGTGGATGGCTGTCTCATGGATAAGCATAACACAATCCCTATTTTTATGTTTTATATTTTATGGAAAGAAAAGATTTGTGCATCCTTTAAATTATATTAAAATTTTTTATTGTTTCTTGAATGGGTATATGTTTTCTGATAATTGGTTAAATTTCAGCTATGTTTGTTAAATATCTATATTTAGCTACATAATGACATCATAGTGCATGTCTTTTACCTCCAATAATTACCCAAAGATAAAGATGAATTACAAATGTATGTTTAAAAAAACTGAAGCTCAATAATATGCCATTTTGAGATAGATCTATTTGTAATGTAAAAATAAGAGGGTAATGGATTTTTTTTTTTTTTTTTTTGCTGCGGAAAACTAAATTTTTAACTGGAAGATCCGTTGCGGCAAAATATTTCCAACTGTATTTGACCTGACATATTTTATGGTTGAACTATTGATATATTTTAACTTAAGCCGTACAAATTTCGTTTGGTGTACAAAAATTAATACATTTTTGCACTTGAGCTACATGCCGAGAACGCTATATTGCAGTACTTCTGAATTCCTCTGTTTTTGACAATTTTTGAAATGAAGCATAGTGAAGCACCCGGAAGGCCCCGTTGATTAGCTTTCTATATAAAGACATTTATTTCTATCTGGTATCCAGAATAAATTGACAATATTATACTACACTTCCTCCATTTTTTAAGTTTTAATACACACAAAGGTTGAAACTGCTGTAAAAAAAACACATGCTTTACAACGTCCTCAATAGAACCCCAGAGGTCGGCCGGGGTATATTAATAGACCATTCGGTTTCGCTGCCTGCAGATAAAACCCCTGCAAAGGGGCGTCCGTTGGGTCGAGCGGGATGTTAAAATTATCGACTTCCTCTTTGCAACGGTTGTGCCGGGGAAAAGATATGCTCTAGGAATCTCCGTACTGGAGGCACTAGTACTCTTAGATGGGCATCCCTGGTTGTTGGGATGCATAAAGTCGCAATCCGTCCGGAGGAAGACGTTAAGACGCCCCATGTTTAAAAATTCCCACGTTCTAAGTACATTAACGATCTCTTGTAACAGCTCGTCAATAGGCGGTAAATTAAAGGGCCAAATTTTCCGACTCTATCCAACAGGTGGCAGTATAAAAATCCCTTCATTTCCTCTTTGCTAAATATGTATGAAATATTTTTCGCTGGGCGTAAAACAGCAATCAATAAATCAATCACGCCTTAAATCGTACAGTATATTGACCTGTTTTCATTTTTTATTTTGACATATCTTTTTATTAGGCTTGCCGACGTTTCTGGATATCGCTTTTTGCACTTCTCTTTCTTTTCGTGCATTGACTTTTAATGGGTTTTAGATATTTGACCTTTGCTTCTTACATCGCCAAACGAATACTTTTTGTTTGTTATGTTAGCAATATAGAATAACGTGATATATATGATTATATTTGAGAACGCCCTTCCAAAATATAAGTTACAAACATCTTCAGGTTACCGTTAGGTCTTCAATAATGGACAAATTAAAGATCAACACCGTAAGGTAAGCAGTAAAAGGTCCCAAAATTAAAAGGACAATGGTCATAAAAAGCCTTGCTTTTGGCCAAAACATTTGGCTACAAGATAGAAGGGGATGATATCTATTACTATATATCAATTGCATTGAAAAAAAAAGAAAATCAAATGATATTTTTACAACGTACATGTGGCATATAGACATATTGTTCCGTAGCACCTGATCCCACTCCTGTTTTGTAAAATAGTTCGTGGATTCCAAGCCTTTGTTCTTTTTGTTTCCGTTTAATCTTTTAATTTGTTTCAAATTTGTCTTGTCTCATTCGACTATGCACTCTCGATCTGTCACATGGGTATTCTTCACTGGACTTTAAATGTGAAAATACTACGAAACTACTTTATTTGATACAGTATTTACATAGATCGCACAAAAACATTGAAAATCTTTGAAGTACATTGTACGAAGGTTTTTGTGCGCACATATCTATTTTGAGCAAAACAGCTTCAAATAGACATTATTTGTACAGATAATAATAAATTCTTGTAGAAATGGTCAAATGTGCCCCGTATTTTTGTAGAAATGCTGAAAATTATATACGAATACGTTATTAATTATTAAAGAACTGTTATTAAACATCATTTTCACAATGACTTACTGTTTTGTCACAAAATCTAAAATTAAGTCCAATTGTGGGGTTGACCTACCTTCTCCTTTAATGACATTCAAACGTGACAAAAATCGAACATGTTTGCTAATGTAATATCTTGTTTATATGTAGCTGTTTTTCTCTCTGGCATTGCCATATCTCTAACAAGGAGAGTATTGGACTTATTTTGCTTTTCTGTATAATTATTGTTAGGTCTGTCGCCTCGTTAGTAATCGTCTGTTAGCAGTCTTAGACTCTAGATTTTCATACTGTAATTTATGGTCATATTTTTAACTTATTACTTGTGTGCTTTTTTCATTGGATATTGACTTTTTCCTCGTCGATAATATATGTTTGTTGTATTATTGGACCCTATTAATAAGTATCTCAGTAAAGTTCCTCTTTATTTTTGTTAGGATAACAAGGTTATCAAACTATTGTTAATATTTTAATTCACATCATCCTAAATGCTTGGAGTATTCCTTTTTCTCCAAGGCCATTCAAACGAAAGCAAAATATTGATAGTCTACACGTAAATAAATCTGATCGCTCTAATTTATTTTCAGTAATGTACGGAAGATAACTTTGATTTTTGGTTTTGATGGAAATTGATAACGTTCAGATTTAATGCTCATTAGTTATTTTCAAGATTATCGAAAAAAACAAAACAACCGAACCCTAGAATAAAATCGGGACAGAACCTTTGGCCTCATATAAGTTACCTTTGTTTCTAGCTAGGTCAATTTCATAGAATGTCTCCTACAAAACAAACAGAAAACGAAAAACAAACATAACTGACTACTAGATATAACCAGTGGAAGGTTTCAAATGATGCATTATGTAAGAAATATTATAATGATAGAAATTCACGTTTTATAGATTCGCTAAGAATATTAATCAGATGTTTAATCAAAACGGTTCTTAGCAAGATTTAAGGTGCAACAATGGTACATGAATCAGATAAATAGTCGGATAACATTAGATTATTTCTTGATTTTATACATATTTCAACCGAGAAAACAAGGTCATCGTGTACCATTTCTAAGAATCTAGAAAATCTACCAGATTTTTCAGAGCTAGAAATATTGATTAAAGTAGACGGTGCCAGTTTCACTTATTGGATACAGCTTTGGTTATGTTATTGCTACTTGAAGGATTCCATTTCAACAGTTTGTAATGTATTATTTTCACTCTGCCGACATCTTAGAAGACAGTGCAGGGAAGTGGCACTTTCGTTGTAAGACGTTAAGGAATCATTGCGTTAGATGATCTAGCAAACACTGTATTAATAAGAACTATATTATTATATTTTTCACATGCCTTGAACCGGTCATTTTTATATAATCCAGATGCCAGTAAAGAATCACAATTTTGTTCTTTAAAAGGCATCACCGTTCATTTAGAAAACATTGCAATTTTCAGCATGGGGTAATAGGCCTTAATTTCCTTTACATTGTCCAACTTTATCATATTCAACTTTGTATGTCATAAAATATGAAAATATACACCGATTAACTAAGCATGGTCTATTCATAGAAAATACATATAAATTTGACGAGTAAAAAGCAACGCACAATGAGCCATGTTTTGATCTAAGAAATAGCCGACATAAATTTAATCGGAGCAGAAGATATCCTATTGAGTAATCAATTAAGACCATAAAAATACTAAAACAGCTAGTCAACATAAGCCTTATCTTACAAGGCAAAGTGATTTAAGAATGTCATTACCATAAAAGAAATCGAAATCGCTTAATTTCATTGAAATTTGAATTTTCTAATAAAAAGTATATGTAGAGTGTTTTATATCTGGCAGTTATCCACAAATTAACAGTCACATTGCGGTCTTCAACAATAAACCGGGGTTCTGTAGCACAAAGAAAGCTGTAAAAAGCCCCAAAAAATACAAAATGTAAATCTTTTTATATAATACGACAATCGACATTATTATTGAAAAAGCTATTCTAATGCCATTTCGATTGAAGAAATTGGAAATTTTAAATAATTATCTTTTGAAAATTGTGGATACATAGTTTTCTTGAACAATTGTTTATCCCAAGTTATTTCATGACAATAATCATTATTGGATAACGCATATACATTTTAATATTATGTTGGCAAATGCATGAGATAAATGTTTCCTATATCCAAACAGCGGAATAGGACAATCTAATGAAAATATTACTACAAAATTATGTCGTAGAAAAACTGACTTACCGAAAATGTAATTTGCTTTAAACACACACTTACTAAAGAATGAATCTGATAAATGTCAGAATGACTGCACAAGTTTAGATTTTTATGGCCACAATAGGTCATTGAATCTTGTCCACTCGCTTTATATTTGAACTTTAAAACAAACGACAGAAAAAAAATTTTCGTATAACTGTCAAATTATTCAAATATCACCCCGAGCTGCCACCACCATAATTCCAAACAACTGTATAGTGACCTGTTGCTTATTCACAACAAATTATAAAAAAGCTTAAGCAGGCACTTTTAATTTTTTAGATGTGAAAATACGATGTCGTTTTGACGTCATAGTTTTGAGGGTATGTACAAATCTCTTGGTTCATGGATATTAATTTTCACAGAATACATTCATTTTTGAGAAGGCCACATATAGTTTCTATCTACTGTGATTTCATTGGCATTTTCATATTCTGGCAAAACCTGAATCAATATAGCATTCACAATTGGAAATACATTAGTAAGGCATTCATCTCTTTCTTATTCAAACTTCAACATATTTGTTAATTAGAAGGCAAAACAATTATGTGAGAAACAATGTTTATCTATAGCAGTAATGTTTGATTTTGTTAAATTCGTACCTTAAATTAGATCTTTAAAAACCATCACTAAAATAGTTGTTTTTTGTTTTTTACATACACAGACATATACCTCCTGAATCAAACAACCACTTCAAACAATGTTAATTCCTTACAACAGAAACCTAAACATAAAATTTATTGTTCTGGGTATGATGTTAATAGCATACATAACGTAATTACATTTATATCTGGAATAAACCTGAAGCACTGCCTTCCTTTTTACTGCCAGATTTTGATGATTTAAGCTGTTAATAACATTGAGCAGGTGTCTACGTTATTCTGTAAATATAAAAACAATACAGTTGTATTCAAGTCTTTCTGAATTTTCTTCAGTAATCATGAAACATAACAAAGTAAATATTTCCAACGCATTAAACCCAGTACAAAACAAAATAAAAAGGTAAGTATATATAACCATTTATCATATGTATTCAACATTCGCAAACCAGTATTATGGGTCAATGACTCTGCTGGTTGTCTAGAGGTCCCCTAGGGAATTCAACGGCCTAGTTGTCTTCTGTGTTTGACATGAAATTTATCAAGTCCAGAGTAGAATACCAATGCGCAAAAGTGCATAGTTCAAAGAGACAAGACAAATTTGAAACAAACTAAAAGATAAAACGAGAACAAAAGGAACAAAGGTTTGAAATCCACGAAAGTCTTTATCACAGGGTATTTACTACAATAAGTAACACAACGGGTGTCACTAGTGGAGCAGGAGTTGCATTGCCTACCCTTCCGGGGCACCTAAACTCACCCTGGTTTTGTATGGTTCGTATTACTCCAGCTTAATTTTCAGTGTAATGTTGTGTGCTCTTTTTGTTTTTCGTTTCATTTTGTTGACCATGATCTTGTCTGTCTTCCAACGTAACGATTTATGTCTGCCCCTTTGGTATCTTCGAATTCCTTTTACAAAACAGGAGTAGGATCAGGTGCTCTTGAAGGGTAACCATCCCCTGTCTTGGGCGCAACTCCCCTCGCGGAATCCTTACATTCTAATCCTGGTTAACGTCAATCGGAGAAGAGGTCAACTTATTGTTGTATAACCGGTAAGAGGCCCATAGCTAGTTGAGATACACTGATACCATATGGATCAACAAATTGATAATGGCGACAATATAATTTTAAGAAGTACGATTTCAACGTTGATTGGATGTATTCTTGTTGTAGTAATTTATGCGACAACATCAATGCTCTCTTCAGAAAATCCTGATATTTTGAACAGGCACGAGAGTATCGAATCAACTGCGAAGCGTA
>JARWCS010152895.1:0-14450 GCA_034783895.1 Geukensia demissa | reverse complement strand
ATTGTTTGTGATTGAAGGAACAGGATCTGTTCATTCGTTGTTTTCTATTTTGTCTACAATCTGTTTGATAAAAGAAAGAAATGCAAGGCAATATTTTTTTAGGAATTTGTTTCGTTCCCCACGTGAATCTATATTGAACTAGAGGCAACATCTTAGCGAGATATTGTGCAGTGAAGATGTCAATTGTTTCTTTCTGGCATGTATTCCATATTCTTTCTTTTAAATAAAATTTACTATGGAATTTTATTTCACTAGGAGGTCGGGTGTCGTCAATTTGAAGGGTTGACTCTGACTGAAGAATTATCTTCAGTCAACTATTTCAAATTACAGGCTGTTAAAGAATTAATATAGTGTAAAATGCGGATGGAATCTACAAAAATCGATTACAAATAAATGAGTGGGAATATATTGCCCAAAATATGAAATACAAAAACATGTTTTTACAGATAAATTCCTTTTCACAATTATCTAAAACAGCCGAATTTTAGTGCTTCTTTTGATGTGTTTGGATCTTAAGTTTCGGTTCTCTTGCTACTGATGGGAGATGTATTTGCAGTTTGATTTCTCTTTAGTTGTTATTGTCGTTGTGTATCATGGTATCAACATAAAGATTTAAAGCTAAACATTTGATTCTTTACGGTTAATTGTGTTGTCGTATTGTCACCACACTGCCAGTAAAGACTAAAGCGCTCAATAACATGTTAAACACCGCCATATATATTATGTGCAAATAACCTGTTATATCTCTTTTTTGTGCTATACTTGCTCTGTTTCTGTCACTTTGAAATAGTTTTTTATTTGCTTTTGTTATTGTTTGTTTTCCTTGGGAGGGGGGCTTTTTAATATGCTTATAATCTATATCCAGTTTTGAAGGAAAGAGACATGTGACGTCAAATTTACTGTAATTGCGATATAGGTGGATATCTGTTTTATTGACTATCATGTCACATCTTTAATTCTTTTAAATGTTATAAAGATGTTGGTTAATCGTTTTAGATAAACAATTATTTTAAATGTCATTCATTAATTCAAATACATTTGACGAGAAGTTAAAATGTAACATACAACAGATCTATATGCGAATCTAATATACCCATCTTAATTACTAGATAATCTAGGTTTTACTTGCACCTCATGGAATCACTGCTGCTCAACCACGTCAACATTAGGGTTTGTAATTATTACATGTAGAATGCTAGATCTTGATGCTTCACCAACCAACAGTAAATTTGCTTTTAAAACTATGAAGAATTAATCTGAAAAATTGGATTTCATTGATATCGTGACTTGAACGAAATTGATGTGTAATAAATCTCAGAGGATTAAATCACTCCTTTATTTTTTTTCAACTTAATGGGGTTAAACCATTTTGTTTCCAGTAGAACTTGAAAGAAATCTCGGGAATAATATGTTGTGTCTATGTAAAAGACTAAGCACGGTAGTATACAACATATGTAACGTTCTTCTTTCAGTATTAACATAAGAACTTGTCTTCCAAGAGGAGTGTACCTGAAAACAAGAAATGTGCCTTAAATTTAAAACAGTTAGAAAATCCAGTCCCAAAAGTAAACTTAAAATGTACTTCATTATGAAAGTCCAAACCGAAATGACATTAACAAATGAACATTGACAAAAACATTAAAAGATCGTCTATCTTTAAACTTGTGTTCGCCCATTTATTTTTCTTGGTTCGCTTTGTCATTATATGTATATATAATTGTAACCGATTGCAATCGTTTCAGCTAGTGTGATTCAAGTCGTAAAGTACACAGCATGCCTGGTGAACCATAAAATTAAGTCGTCTTGACACCACAATCTTGACAGCCGGAATGAAGAATCCGTTTCACAGATGAAGACAGATCCATTTTCGTAAAGATGAGGAGTCGCCTGCAACACTTTGTCCGCCTGTAGATTATAATCCCTTTTAAGCATTCCCCATTACCCTGAATTGACTTATACCAAATCGGAAAATGAACAATGCGGTTATTGTTTTTAAGAATTATTATATATATAAATAGAATAAAATAACCGATCAAGATAAAATATCGTCTACTAGTGTAACACGGAACGGTTTTGGTGGGATCCGCATTGTTCATGGCTGTGTGTTTTGTTTTTAAGTTATATATACGCAGTGTCTGTCATGTTCGGCCTTGTTCGTGTCCCCAGGATTGTCGTATCTGTGGGGGTAGATACTCTTTTTCGTCTGACTCGTCGATTTTCTTCCGCTTCCTTCTTTATATTTTTTCGTATCACAGTAACACTAATAAACAAACTCGTGTTTTCCGGAAATTTAGAATTGCGTATTATAAAACTGAAAAGAAGGAAATGTTTGAAAACTGATATTTTTGCCGGGATGGTACCATTCACAGTAGAAAGATTTAAACATTCAGTTAACAAAACAGACATTCAAAAATTAAGGAAAAATTTTCTCTATCTATAATCGCACAAAATAATTTATTAAAAATAAGTTTACAGTTCTGTCTTGGCACTGCCGCGGTACAGATAGTATAGCCTAACTACGCTTTGAATATATGCTTTATTTGAGTGGTAAAACACTGAAAACAAAGGAAAGTATCATAAATAATTGAACATAAACAAAGTTTAAGAAAAAAGAATATATCTTTTGTAGTAGTAGAGAAAGGGGAATAACCAATATAAATTACCGGGTTTCTCACAACACTAGAATTGTGTATATACATGTAGCTGATCTCATAAATATAACTCGTATATAAAATGGATAAAACCCAAAGTATGAATTGAACTCACGCAATTCATACATAAACGACAAGGCGACCGCCAATCCATCGGTCGGCAAAAATTCAAACAATTAGCGCACAGCAACGTTAATATATAGGCATAAAAATTAAACGTAATCAACCAAAATCAAGCAATAACAAAACAATAAGCATGTTATCCCTCGGTGAATTTCCCAAACTGGCATATAAATCATTGATTTAATTGATTGTAAATATCATCACACGTTTAATAACAGCATACATGTAAGTGTATTATTGAAATACATAGGATTTTGTTGATTGATAGATTGTTGCTAAACGTCCAGCGGCAATAATTCATGTATATTCAGGGCAAGAAAAAGTTATCAAACAATAAATCATAAATGGGGTTAACTGGGGATAAGGGGGAATATTTTTTGCTACAGATATTATTTTGCGAGTTTTGGGGTAGGGACAGAAACTTAAGTCTGAGCAAATGGTCTTGTTTTATATTGTAAAATTAGCTGGTCAATAATTGTTGTATTAGAATGTCATCATTTTATTATGGAGTATTGGGCCTTACGTAGTCTAGTTGGACCACTTTATGTAGCAATCATTCTTTTTTTATACCTAGCTAAGTGGCAGATATAAGAATTGTAAACAAACGTTGAATCATTTTGAACCTTTTGCTTGGCCACACTCCACAATAATAACTCAAAATTACACTTCGAAATACACGAACGCAACTATTTCAGATTTTACAGCAAGGGTGCAGTAATATGATCAAAGCTTACACTAAATATTTGCATTTATTACATAATCTGTAAAGTAAAAGTATCGTCCCGTTTTTGAAAGCAATCACGGGTCTACCCGTTGGACTTAGTACGCAATTAAATTAAATATTTTGAGACATCATGAAATAGAAATGGGTTGTTGTCTTTCTGGCATCCTTTCCATTTATTTATATTTATAAAAAGTCTTAACAACAAGATTTTACGATTATTGACAAAAATTTCAAAAACACAACCCAACTTCGACAAAAGAGTAGCAACTGGAATACATTTCGGTGTTTTAAAAATCTTGGTTATCTTTCTTACAATAGCATTTCTAGAACAGTCATTATTTTTGTTGGAGAATGTATGAGACAAAAGTGTTTGATTTGATTTTTTGTGATTGGAGTTTTATTTATCTTTTAGTTCGTTTTAAATTTGTCTTGTCTCTTTGGACTATGCACTTTTGATCTCTCGCATGGGTATTCTACACTGGTCTTATATATAATATGTTCACTACTTGATGCTAACCGAAACGTTTTGACATAAAAGTAATGTTCATTGATATTGTTTATCGGCAGTTTTGCAATTTTCCCTTTAATGTTGTTGTCTGATATTTCTAGATTCAGTCGCGCGTGAGCCTACAGTTAGTTACTTAGGGGTTAACAGTATTGTACTCGAATATATACCGGCATTAATTGACGATTTCATGGTTGCAAATTGAGTTTACTGGTGACGCGTAAATGGAGCCAGTAAACGGATATTTGCTGCCATCATATCAAAATTGATACCGGCAAATCTTCAAATACAATATTGTTAATTCAATTCTAATGCTAATCAATACATTTTCGTGCAATCGAAACATTTCAAAATCGACGGATTTAACGTCTGCGCTTGCGTAGTTTCTCCAAAGACATCAAACGTGGATTTGATGCCATAAAAATTTCAATGTCATCCAACCAAAATTAACGTACAAAAAAATAATAACGGACGTTATACAGATCTCGACTGCAATTATCATCCGTATCACAGTTCGGCCTATCGGAATGGCTGTGATTCTAATGATAATTTCAGTTTCGACCTACAAAACATTAGTTATTCTATATTTCTCATACAGCAACATAAAACATGATAATATCTTTACAAGTTGCTCTGTGTATAAAAAAATTATTGGAAAAGCTCAACATGGCAACTCGTGTTCATTTCTTTTCCTAGATTTTCTAAATTACGAAATTCATTTAAATAAAAACCTAGCAAAGCGAGCTCTTTATGAAAAAATGTGCTCAAATTAATTATAAAGTATCACACTTTGATGCCAAAAATAGATTGATGAGAACTACGTTGTCGGAATGGACAAGACCCTGATGCGGAGAAAACAACTTCTATCTCTACATTCGCTTCTTAAGACTACAGCCTTCTCATATTAATAACATTTGAAAAAAAATAAATTCACATTGTTCCAACATGCACCGTAGTTGATAATCTTGTTAGAATTGATCGAAATGGAATAATTATGAGAATGCTTACTTGTACCTGCTGCCTGGACCTTCACTTGAGTTTCCGTCTAGTAAAAATCTCTCCTGCTGTAGAAGATAATTGTCACCATCACATGTGATAGTTATGACCGGATATCCCATTTGTCTTGTCCAAGTGTTCATTATATATTTTATATCATAGATGTGTCCAATAGCCTAAAATAGGATTTAAAATAATATCATTGGTTCTAAATATCAACAAATTTGGGCTTAGTCCATACATAAAACTGCTAAAACTGTTAATCTTCACGCTGCCAGGAAAAATTTAAAAATGCGATTATTCACGTGACCCTTTGGACCATGTGAGTCAGAGAACAGCAGTTTGTCGTTGAATGCTGAGTAGCATTGGAGTGTGTTGGCGGTTATATTGTGTTTTACATTTGTGAAACTATCAATATTTTCATCTCTATAATACTTTGATTTTTACAATAAGAACGCAATGACGAATCACCGGCGCTTACACGTCCACTTTCTTGTTTTGTATAGGAGTTAGTTGTGTCCAAGCTTACGTATTTTTTATTCTAGTTTGCTTTTTTATTTGTTCCGGGTTTGCCTTGTCTTTGTGGACTATGAATTTCAGCTCTCCCACACGTATGCTCTATCCAAGACTTCAAGTCAAACCTTAAGTTACTGTAGTAATAATAGAAAGGTAAACCATTGTCGCTAGGAAGAATTTGTCGCAGTCAGATTCAATCAAGCGGAAAATCGAAATTATAAAGAACGCACGACATTTTATTTAACTTCAAATGTCGTTATTATTTTGGAACAAGTGCACATGGAAAACGGTGAAATGAAATATAAATTTTATACAAAAAATGACAAAGAAATACGTTTAAAACGTGTGCTTAAACAAAAATGCAATGCAAGCTAACTTTAAAAAGATCGAAATATGAAAATGAAAAGATATGGGATAAATTTCAGAGAGATTGCACTCCAAACACGAGAAAAACTGAGGGAATTTACAAATCTAGAGGTCTCAACAAAGCCTTCAGGAATAGTGAAATACCAGTCCTTGTGAAAAGCTCGAAATTGCCCAAACTAAAAAATAGTGTATGCGTAAAATAATACTGCTCTAATCTGAATATCAACAAAAATGTACATGTAACAAAACATAAGCCATAATGACAAACTTATGACCACAATTGCTGACTTGAAGCGGGCACATGAGACATGCGGTTGGGTAAAAATAGTTTAGCGGGTACCCAATCCTCCCTCAACGAGTGGTGAAAGGGAAAAAAACAAAGAAAACAAAAGAAGTAACCGACGAATTATAAAAGTCAAACAGAAAGGCACCCAATCCGACTAGAATGTACCTGAATTACAATCAATATACTAGTAAAAAATACATGTAAAAAGAAAATACATCTCTGATGATTGCTCGCAGTTACTGCAAGCTCAGTGTGAGATACTTGATGATTAAACATCAAGCCTCTCAACAAGAAATGTCATAAAACACGGTTTGACTATTACTGTGTTGTCAATATACGCATAGAAGTCAAGATGGATGTAATGCCAAATTTATTAATATTAATGTAATGAAGAGATAAGTTTATTGATATCTGTACTAACAAAAATTATATAGTACGTTCTTTGTTTGTTTTTCTGCGTAATGCGACTAAGCCAGTTCATTTTGACTTTTTCCTCTTTTTTTAAACAATAGATCCTTTAACTGCAGCTGCTCTCCTTTTACGTTGGATGGGAATTTATATATTTACCCACAAGAATGTTATCATTAAACAATTTCAAGGAGTAACCTCTCATCAGTAGCATTAGAACCAAAGATAGTAAAGCAGATTAAAGACGTCTATACTTACCTCAGAAAATGTATCCCATAGTTCATCCATTTCTGCATTTTTAAACTTGTATCTCGTTACATATAACTAAACAAATGAAGAAAACAATGTTTGAGGAGTGTGTTGAGTATGGTGCTATTTATAGACAATTCATTTAAGGATGTTGCTGTTGTTAGTTCATCTCGTGTTTGCTTTTTGCAGGTAACCATAGATGTTGCGGTGCACAGTTTATTGGGAGACTGGTGGAAAACGCGTGGGAAAAGGTAGTTAAAAGAGAGAGGGTGGGAAAAGGAGAAAAGGGAGAAAAATTTTCAACGAGAGAAACAAATCTGCTAGACGACGTTAAAATGTGATGGAAAACAATTATTTGATTTGCAAGACAAGAGACAACGGGTTGGAAAAACTTAAAGAGGGGCGGGAGATGTTAGTCCCATTTAAATGGATTCGGCTTTTGTATTTTTCAGTATTTTGGTGTTTTCTCGTATTAATGTGACTTTTGAGACGTTAAACAGTGAGAGGTAATAACGAAAAATAAAACAAGATATTTGTGAAGTTTCGTCACAGCTAAAGAAATACCAGAATTTGTATGTATTAAAATAATTATAAATGTTAAATTTAAATTGTTCCAAAATCGGTTTAGCTAGGTTTTACTTAAAAAACTTTCTGTCAATCTTGTAACTCTATTGATATAATGTCTTCGTTAGTTCTCCACATTGCAAATAAAATTGCTTGATAATCATACGACTTTCTACTCACTCTTAGCCCTTGCCTAAAGTCTTCCCATCCAACAAAACCGAGTAACATCCGAAGTACGGCCATACCCTACAAGCATAGAGTATTCCAAATCTTAAAACAAGTAGTGTTTGAATCAATTGTTATGTTATCTTTTGACAGATTTGGTTGGTTGGGAGGTTGATTAGTGTTTAAATCTATGTCGGCAGTATTTCAGCCATATCGTCGCGAGAACAAACAGGCCACATCTAGTGTGAATGCTTAGGGAAATTAAGTCGCATAAATGAGCTTAAATCTCAACTATTAATCAGTATACCAAGTGTTTCAGGTTTTTCATTTTAATTTTTAGAGAGATATATATTAAATTCAATGACGGTAAATAATCAGTTTGTATAGCTGTATATAACTGGACAATCTTAGGATCTATCCTAGTTGATTAATAATACTATTTGTATATTTGTATATTTTATATAATGTTCAACGTACAGTTTGTGTGATTTGATAATATCTAGATATGAAAATGAATATTGTTATGAGAGTGTGATATTTTCATTATAATAATTTCAACATTGATGGAAACCCAGCCACGTAGACATATCGGTTTTTTTTTAGTTTTTCAAAATATTTTGGGGTGGCTGATAAAATTCGCCATATTATTACGTTGTTACCTCGGGTAGTAAAATAAAGTATAATAAGAAAGATTAGTTTTGCTCAGTCTTTTCCTTGCAGTTTGCTGTTTACTACTCTTTGTCTCCTCTTTTGTTTAATCTTCTTTTAGTTATTGTTCTGTCTGACCTTTACAAAAAGTTTGCTTGTAAATTCCCTTAAAACTCCTTTTTTGGAACGGACCCTATTTTATCTCTTGATCATTACCTTAGAAAAAATTTAAATAATTCATTTTGTACAATTTTGACCGTTGGATTTCCGGTTATACATACCTTGCTGTATGAAATTGTGTCAAACGTTTGTGCAATATCATCAGGAGTGCTAATTGGAGTAGATACCGGATGTGACGTGGTTAATGCATCTTTAAGCATTACGGAGAAAACTTCTTTTACTACCACGTGTAAATTGAACTGAAATAATCAAATACATGCAATCATCATGTTTTCTGTGATTTTTAAACACAATCAAAACTGAAGCAAAACATCGGCTCTAAACGTTTAAAGATGATTTAAAAATAACGTTAACCCGAATTAGACTTTAAGGATTCCACGACGGGTGTTGCGTGCAATACAGGGGATGCTTTCCCTTTTAGACACCTGATCCCACTCCTATTTATATAGGAGTTCGTGCGATTCCTTACGGATTTGACACAAATTGATACTCCTGATTTTGACACCGATTTTGACAATAATGACTCCACGACGGGTGTTGCGCGCAAGACAGGGATGCCTACCCTTCTGGAGCACATGATCCCACTTCTGTTTTGTTTTTGGATTCCATAAAGCCTTTGTTCCTTTTGTTTTCGTTTTATCTTTTAGTATTTTTCAAATTTATCTTGTCTCTTTAGACTGTGCAAATCTGATCTCTCAAATGGGTATTCTACACTGGACTTAAGCATCCCTAAAAAAAGAAATTGTTCTTCCCTATTACATTGTCCCTTTAGATCACTTACGATGTCCCAGTCAGGATAGATATTGTCCATGGCAAAATACATTAAAAGACTGGCAAAGCCTTCATTTAACCACAGGTCGTCCCACCATTTCATAGTCACCATATTACCGAACCACTGAAAAGAAAAAAAGTAGTTGCCATTGTAGCTATCACATTTAAAGGCTTGATTAATCAGATGTTACATTGAAAAAATTTGATGTCTTGATATAACAATCTTAAGTACAAATATAGCTGACAAAATTTATCTAAGCATTATCAGATTTCAGACCTTATATGAATATTTTAATATTCTCACTGTTAACTTTCCGTTCGTATTGTGGCAAAACACCACCCGTTTCTGCAAATGTATTGTATATTTCTCAGTTAATATGGTACTCAAGGTCTTAGGCTTCGCATCAATATTCTATAGATAGAGGGTTGTAGCTGACATGAAAGCTGCTCAACCAAGGATTTCTGGTAGAAATATTAAAGTCATCACCTTGGAATTTTTCAGTCGTCATCATGACATGTTTGACACCAATATTCGTTTCACAAATGACAATAAATATCTTCCAATCGTGGAAACTTTTATTCCGTTTGTACACCGATTGTGATTAAACCGATTATGATTACCAATGATTGCAATTACCACCGATTGTGATTACTATCGATTGTGATTACCACCGATTGTGACTAACCACCGGCTTTGAATTTCGACAAACACTAAAGGTGCCTATTGTGAAGCAGAATTTCTCACTTTTCAGGAGCACCTCAGCTCAACGTTGTTTGCACGAGGTTTGTGTTACTCGAGTTAATATTTTTGTGTAGTGTATTGTGTATTAATGTTTGTCTTCTGTTATTTTGGTCATGGTCCTTTATTTATTCTTAGAAATCATTGTTTTCATCTTTTAGGTTGTCTCGAACTTGTCTAGAGGATAATTACCCTTCCAAAGCAGCTGACCTTACCCCTTGTTTATAGGTAATTAATTTAGTCCTTTCTCGATTTGATACCGTTACAATATAGACCCCACGATTTGACACGCGAGCTTCATGATATGTGGCGCAAGGGTCAGTAAATAGTTACCCTTCCGGAGCACCTAAACCTACTCTGTGTTTTGTTGAGGTGTCCAAAGAATCTAAGATTTGGTTTTTATCAAGTAAGAAGCCCAATAGAGCCTTTAATTACCTGTCCACTTCAAACAAATTTACTAAAATTACAATATTGCCATATTCTTACCGTATGTGCAATTTCGTGCGCAACAATAAGAGTAACCATAAGTTTATTTTCACTTGAAGACAATTCGGGATCATATAAAAGTGCTGTCTCGCGGTATATTACCAGACCCCAATTCTCCATGGCTCCACCACTGAAATCCGGAACAGCCACATGATCTAAATTAAAAAGCAGAATATTTCTTAAAAAAGCAATTAAATGACAGACAATAATCCGCATAAGGATTTATTAAGAACTGATTTTTGTAATTTTTTCGTGATCGTATCTCCCTTAATATTAACATTTTTATATCTTTACAATTTGAGGAAATACAAAAATGGAGTAAATTTCAATCTATCATTGCAATATCAATATATTTACGTCATGTGTTAAACATAGCTATGCTACTCATTACAAGGACAATATATCAGAAGAAACATGATATCCGTGTTTGGAAATATCTGTTCTATTATCCTTGATCTCATAACGAAGAACACGACAAGAGACCCTTTTACGTCAATTAACTTCCTGTTCGTGAAGCTTGTGCGTTCCATTTTCCGGATTTTCGCGAACTAATAACAAAATAGTTCTGAGGTCACTTTGATTTAATTGTTTCGTAACATATTTTTCCTTGAAACTGTTTCCACCCGACATATGGTACTGAGTATGTCTGCATAAATATATACCTGATTTTGGAACTATATCGTTTATTCCAAAATAATCTGTAAAGTATTGATATATTTCTTCACCAATCTGTAAGGCGTATGTTGTTTGGTTTATTTTCTTTGGCGGAGCCCAGACTCTTAACTAAAACAACAGAAAGATCACTCGTGAAAATTGGGAATATTGGCGTCTTTCTGTTTTACAGATTTAAAATACAAAAGAGAGTTTTGTTGAGCATGCACATTTTACTTTTTCGTTTTAAGTTGGATTTAGTCGTTGCAACGTTGTAATGTAATATACTTAAAGAAATGCTCTAACTGTTTTAACACAACGAAGGACAGTCTGATAGTGCAACTATTTTATTGATTTGAAAGGTTAAGCAAAACAAGTGATGTTTAACTAGACATGCTTTGCGCTCAATCGAGACCATTCCTGGATTCAAATATTATTCCACATGAAAAACAGTTAAATAACCACTTGACTTACTCATTTGCATCATTGTTATAATATCTTCTCTTCGCTTCTCATGATTAACAACAGACTTAAGGAGAAACATTAATATTCTTTACCTCGAATATGAACTTTGCAACGTTACGGCGAAAACCAAGCCAGGGACAGTTGCTCCTGAATTTTCGTTAGCATTCACCTTCCCTTTGTACAATGTAACCCGTATGTAAGGGAGACAACCAGCCAAACAAATTGTGCTCAGCAGTTTTGATAAGTCTGTATTTTATTATCCTTACCTGAAATCCGTTATTAAATATCGTCTCTTTATACTGAAACTCTGCCACTATGACAGCTAATAAGTACGTTGACATTTTTGGTGTTTTCTTGAATTTGACCTTTACATAACCTGGGTCAGAGGTCAAATATTGTACTGTCTCCTCGGGCATATTACTCAAAGCTACATATTCTGAAAAAGTGAAACAGTCATTAAAGATATTTGTTAGAAGCTCGCTCTGACCTCTTACTGTAGATATGTAAGGCTGCGTTGTTGATACCCGCCCTAATGGAGAGACTTTTTTCATATAAGACTTGATAATCCCCTACATCACGACAGAATATTTGCAACATGGGCGTGCTACCACTTCTGTACCCAAGAGAAAAGAATGGACAACAAACAAAGATATTGGGTAGCTGGTTTAAAAAATTATGCTTTTTTTAACAGACTTACGTTCTTGGTGTATGATAGTCATACTGAAGGTGGCTTTCATGTCCGGTTCGTCTAAGCAAGGAAACATTTTCCGAGCATCAGTTGATTGTAATTGTGTAGCTGCTAAGTATCTGAAAATAAAAAAAGGGCGGAAATGAAATCACACTGCCTGTCTTTTGCAAAAATCATTTCTGCATTGGCCACTCATATAAACTGTCTTATTACAAAGCACCGTATTGATAATGTCATTTCATTTCATAGGTGATTTTTTTATTATATCGTAATGTAATAAAATAACCAAAGGACCGATTCAGAAATTCAACTTCCGTTCTCTTATAATGCATTGCGCAATCCTAGCGTCCTCGAAAATGACGTCTTAACCAATGAGAACCTATCAGGATGACGACATTTCCAGAATTTCGTTGAGTTTCTGAAACGGTTCATTAGAGTATTTTGGGTTTTAATGATCAGGGAAGCAATTGTTCAAAATTACTGTCTGGTTTTCATCTTCTCTTCCTATTTCTGTAATTTCGAACAACCGCGTTGAAGTTGGGTCGTCAATATAAAAATTAAAATACAGACCAGATTATCGAAATGAACACAAGCTTTTGAATAACGTATTTAAGATATGAGATGTAAAAAGCCATACGTTTCTTGGATGTTGTGTCTAATGATTCGAAAGTTGACCATTTGTAACATCATATCGACGTGTTTGTTAAAAATTTTCCTTTTTTCAAATTTTTGTTTCAATTTGTGGTTCTCAAAAAAGCTGTAACAGATTCCCCCTACATCTGATGAGCTACAGAATGCTCGAATAAATGAAAAAACTTGTACGTAAAATAAAGCAGCTCTTGTCTCAACGTTAAACATGTAAATACAGATAACACCAATGGCTTGCCTCAACTCTTGGTACAAAACCCAACTCTTCATCGAGGCAAAAGGCAAAATCAAAGCAAATGAAGATGTAACAGACATACCATATAATCATACAAGAGTGCATCAATGGGCCGTTTCAGAAATGCAACGGAATTCTATGACATCATTGTTCTGGCTGGATTTCATTTGCCAAGACGTCATTTAAGAGGACTTTGAGTTTTACGAGGGCGGAAGTTAAATTTACGATTCTGTCCATTAGGTCGGTAATTTTCGCCAGGAACTCCGCGGCCTCAATAAAAATGACCGATATGATATGACTTAAAATCGTTAAAATGGCGTTAACCCCCAAAAATAAAACAAACACTTTGAAAAACATTCGCAACAAGCAAACGTTATCAAATATCACTGCTAAAAGGACAAGGTACGATAAGGGCCTTATTTTGCCCATTATTTAATGTAAAACTAAAGTTGCATTTCATTTCCCAATTTTTGGTTAAATTAAGTTATATAAATAATGATTTTTCAAAAAACTCATTTAAAAATGGCTATAACATCACAATGACGTCATATTTAAAGGCAAAAAACAACAATTGTTCCAAACTCCCAAAATTTGGTCTTTTTCGTATGTTTTTCGCTAAAATAATTATCTCCGACATAATATTGATGATGAATGTAGATCTTTACACGCTAGTACTGCACCAGCTGGCAAAAAAAAATTGTGGTGGTCTACGCTGTCGGAAGTATTTAGATTTAAGGAAATGGCTCTAAAATTTGTACTTTCTCATTAATTTTTAACTAATAAGACACATTGGGTCCTGTTAGTGACGTCAGTTTGACATAAAAACCAAATTATTTTCAAAACCTGTCTTAAATCTGAAGTTTCATTATTTTACATCAAAATAAGCCATATTGCAAGACCATTATTCGAATTTCATTTTTGTTGGCCAAAGTAAATGTAGACTCTGGACGATAAAAATCACGAATAAACAGTTATTCCACAGCAAATAGCATAATTAAAAACGTGAACGTTAAGAAAAAAAGTTAAAGATAACAAAATATAATGATATTTAAACACTAAATCCAATTTAACGTGTTTATTTTGACACCGTAGTTAAAGAAAAACATGATTTCCCGCTCGGTTGCTCTTGGGTTTTTGACAGCAACTGCGACTTCTCTTTCAAGGTCGAAACTTTTTTGTATTATGTTTTAGTGTTAATTGAATTTGTTGTTTTTCAGTATCGATATCAAGTGTTAAATGCATTTCAACCGATTTTTATAGTGTGTTTGTATTGCTTTTTGTAACACCACTGTCCCATGTTGTGTTTATGTATAAAAATAAGAGATGTGGCATGATTGTCCATGAGACAGCCACCCACCAAGTGACCGTAGAATTTTAACTTCTACA
>JARWCS010152678.1:0-14452 GCA_034783895.1 Geukensia demissa | reverse complement strand
ACCCTTGTAATTTTTTAATCCGAATCTGAATTAATGATCTGACAGTCTTGACCCATTCAGAAAGGGTGTCAACCTCTGCCTTTTCTCGCTTCGCCCATTGTCTAGCATAGTCCTCTACTGAGTCCGTCAAAAGCTTGAAGTTTTGTTTCCAATTATTGAATTCGGCACTGTAATTTCTAATTTAGAAAAAAGCTTAGAACGGTTAGCTTCTGAAAATACTAGTAATTGTTTGTACATCTCTGTCTACTGTCATTTCACGCTTCGTGTAATCAGTATTCGCAGTTTTTGATAAAAGGTCACCTTGCAGTAATTTGTTAGTATATGACCGATTGTTCCAAATACCTGCAACTTTTCAAGATATATTAGAGTTTATCTACCTTCATTCGCCATTTCGGCCATTTATGCTATAGATTCCTCTTGCATAAACAGATCAGCTGACTCGTCCAGTTCTCAAGCTTTAGCTGCTCTTCAAAAAATACAGATGTTGACACATTTTTAAAATGAAGGACCGATTTATTTTTATCTATAAGAGTGATAAGACCCAGAATCTTTCTTAAACCCTATCAAAGGTACAATTTCCATAATAGCGTGTGGTGTCATTTCCCTCCCGAGCGCCTCATTGCGATCTTAAATACTCAATTTAAACCTCTCTGACTGAGCTGTAATCAAAACTTCTGTTCGACTGGAAAATACAGGTCCAGTGCGTGTCCAGAAACTCTCTTCCTTAACAAAAATAACTCAAATCAATACTTAATTATCGGCACTTACAGATCTCTTAATTCAACTGTGTTAGCGATTACACATTTACCATTCTATAAACAAGTGGCCTGGGCAACATCGTTTGTGTAATAGCTAGGGTGCTACCTACACGAGCACGAACCTACCGACAAGAAAAAACCCACAAAGTTTTGAGAGAATTGAAAAAAGTAGATATGATTTCAAGAGAAGGACATGTAACCTTTCTGTGTCTGACCTTTCTTCACTTTGAAAAAAATCAGGATCGATTAAATGTCAGAAGCTTCCATATTGAACACTTGATTCTGTTTGATTTATTTGATTAATGAATTGTATGTAGCTAGAATAGAATAGAATTGGTCTGAATGTATTCGTAAAATGGTATTGCTACTACAAACGTTTGTAATCTTTATACGTCGGATATATACACTTCCCATCATATAAAAATAGGGTATGTAAACCATCATGTAAACCATATTTTTTATTTGCAAGTGTATCCTGTTGCTATATTATATATATGATTGAAATAACATTCATTGTTGCATTATTGATCTGTTACATGTACATTTTTGATAATATTCAGGTCAGAGCAGTATTATTTTACGCAAACACGATGGGGGCGATTTAGAGCTTTTCACAAGGAGTGTTATTCCACCAGGTTGCAGGCTTGAGAAGACATCTAGATTTGTAAAATCCTCTGCTTTTCTCGTGGATGAAGTGCATTCTATCTGACATTTACCCCATATCTACTAAAACAGTCAGCAATAGGGCAAAAGGCAATCAAAGAAGTCATACTAACAAATACAATCTTAATTATCTGTATGAAAATCACTGAAACATACAATCTTTCTATTGTGACTTCTCTAAAGTCATTTTGAATTTTTTCCTCAATTTTCATGATGAGTTTATTATTTTAATTGTGTTTTTGCAGATGTGCACTCAATGCAAAATTGAGACAAATCTACGATCAGATTTATGACCCCTTTATCATTACATGCTTAAAAAAATTGTGTTGTGTTACATTTTAGCTATTTAGATTGTTTTATAATTCAAACATGAGTTACTTAATACATGTTGTAATGAGAAAATTTAATTAAATAGAAGAAAAAATAGGATTTGCATTTATTTCTTAAACTTTCTTCATGATGTAAGAAACTGTTCATCAGTCTACAACTTCTTTCTTGCTAAGTGAATCGCACTCAATTCTAAACGAAATAATGTTTTAGACTTCCAAAATATCAGTATCACTGCCAAGAGTATGCATTAAACTTGAAATGTACATGGATCAAGTTCAAATATGTCGTACGTACATGTAGTTCATTATTACTGTGTTGGTTTCCAATTATTAATACCGTAGATTTCGTTGCCTGATGAATCAACGATTTAATTTAAATTTTAAATTAATGTATATCCAAATCTACAGCAGATTATCGTCAACAATTAACGTGAAAAAATATTATTTCATTTTTATGTTTTTGGAGAAGTTAATATTTCATAATTTTTTGTCCGCAGTTTTAACACTCCCTACGTATCACGACTAACAGACAAGATAGAACTCGAACCAGTTCTTGGCAGGCCAGGCTGGCGTTTCATTCATTAAATCTGGAAACGTTTTAAACAAGAACTACAGACGACAAATATTACCATACATAACACAGAAATGGAGGAGGATGCGAAAGAAAATCTAAGGGTCAGACAAAACAGAATATGTCGTCAGAAACGCATCTCGAGAACATGAACAAGGAGAAACATAAAAAATAACGTACATACAACAAAACAAACATATAAATATGAACCAAACACCCGGTATTGTAAACAGTTCCAGCTTCTTTAAATACACCCTCCTCATTGTCCATTTTCCAGTCGGTATGATTCATTTTAGGGTAACAGCTTAAAAGCTTAAAAGCAGTCTCCAGGCGGAGAGTATGAACTAACAAATGAACATAAAAAACATTAAATCCATCGTTTTATTTTGCTGTAAAGTAAAATGATAATTGTTAAATCTAAAACGAGGAAGTACTATGATCTTGTGTTATAGTGATATTCTACATGGCTTACTTTGGTGCACGCCGCAACAACAAGTTGTTGTCGGTAAGGGTGGGTTACGAACAAAATTTTTCGACATTAGATATTCATTTTCCCATTGCTAACTTTCCGTTCATGTGCAGCCGCACCTGAAAACGGGGTGTATATTTCGCAATTGATATGCTACTCCAGGCCGTGTTCTTTCAATCGGGATTTTATTGCTAGAGGATTATTGTTGAGAAAGATTAAAGTCACCATTCAGATTTTTTTCCGTCGTCATCATGATTTGGTTAACCGTTACCAAGTATTCGCTTAACAAATTATAATGGATATCTTCTCACTGTCGTGACTACAAATCCGTTCCTATACCGTTTGTGAGTAAACACCAGCTTTGACTACTTAATAACACGACTGGAACCTAGTGTAAACATGAGTTTTTTTCCCTTCCTGCGCACTTAAACTGACCCTAGTTTTTTGTAGGATTCGTGTTACTTAACTTTACTTTTCAGTGTAGTGTTGTGTGTACTTTCTCTGTCTGTTCTTTTTCATGGCTTTCTGTGTATTCTAATTTAATAATTATGCCTGCCCCTTTGTTTTCTTCGAATTCTTTTTAATGATTTCAAAAATTGACCTTCTGTCTGTTCTTACCATTTCAATATAAAGGTCAGTTGCTTGTTTTAGAATCCAATTTTCTATTACTCCCACACTCTTTTCAATCTATTTACTAAAAGTCACTACTGCCTTTGATATTTTAATCTTAATTTAAAAAAAAATATACTTAACTTTATATATGAAGGCGGTAAAAATGTTATATATATTATATTAATCCCTCCCTTAAGGTTATAGAACTTTTTATAAAATAATTCTTAAAGACCTCGTTTTTTGGAGTGGTGTAACAAAGAATATGATTCAGTTATATAAGGGTGTAGATTTATTCTTGGAGAATAACACATGAATGTTTAAAAACACTGATACGAATTAACCTTCCTGAAATCATGTATTTGTTTGTTTGTTCGGTTGGGGTTCAACGCCACATTCAGCATTACTTCAGTCATATTACGGCGGTCAGTTTAATTGGGGGAGGAAGTTGGGGTATCCGGAGAGAACCACCGACCTTGGGCAGATAACTGACAAACCGTATCACGTGCGATGCGAGTTAAACGAAACCTGTTTTTTATGGTATAAAGTCAGAATCGAACTCTCGCCGTAAAGGTGATAGGCTACAGTGATCTGTACAGGTAATTTTAAATCAACTACCTAGACCACTCGGCCACCCAGGCCGCGACTGGTCATGTAGCAACAGTGGTAGGGTGCAGTTTTTAAAGCGGCATGGTGTGGTATAAATTACGTCACGAGTCGGTAAAGTAACTGTAAAATATTGATAAACATAAATTCAGTTTCAGTTTCGGCTAAGGAATTATTTAAATATGGATCCATAACGTTTGTCTGAATTTTTTGTTTTAGAATGTCTGTGAAAGATTTGTCAAATTCGACGATCAAATTTGCATTAAAGGAGAGGATTTCTTTTAAAACGATAAAAATTTTCAGTTGATAACTCCTTATGTTTTAATGATATATTTAGAAATGTTTGATAACGTGCACTGAGAGCTATCTTATTTTGTAACTGCTAAAACCGTCAAATTAAGCTCTGTTATATCACTTTTTTCTCGGATCCACTAAAAATAAGATCATTCGGTCTATTTATACTTCTTGTTCAAAACAGCAAAAGTACTTTCGAACGATACTCTTAATCACACCGGCTTTAATCAGGAAGAATCTGCAAATAAATGGTTTGTTTTGAATTCTGTGTGTGCTGACTTTTAGACCTTTAAAATGTATATCCAGTTTAAAGTGAAACTGGTCATTTTACGCCCATACTAAAGACACTGGGATGATTTTTAATCTTAAAAAATTTTAATGTAATAATAAAATACTACTATTTATACCAAATCACCGGTTGGACACTAATACATATGATAATATAAGAAAAGGAAAGAATTTCATTGAAAACATCTATTTTCAAACATTTTCAAGAAAAGGTCGATTACCTTTCCCACTGAAAAACCCATGACCATCCGTTTTTATGATTAGTACCTATCACAACAACTCCAACGCTATGTTTTTTAGAAATTATAATTGCGATATTGCTACAATAGTCCATCGAAGCTTTCGTTTAAACACGCGCGTAAACAATTTATAAATAGAGACGTCACGTTAACAAGCAAAAATGTAAAGTTATTTCCTATTGCCTATAGACCTGAAAGTTAGGAAGCACCACAAATAAAAATAGATACAGTTGCGATCACCTCAAACTTCTCTTCCAATTTGTCAGTTAGCTGTCATAGAACAGTTCAAATCTGTCAGGAACTGTCCAGAACCTGGACAGCCTCTGTCAGACCCTGCCAGGATTATAGAAAACCTCTGTCAGAATCTGCCCAGAGTCTGGACACCCCTCTGTCAGAAACTGTTCTAGCTAGAACAGTTTTTTTTTAGCTGAAACGTTTCTAGCTAGAACAGTTTCTGACAGATTTTGACAGATTCTGACTCCTTTGGATTTAAGTTATTCAGAGATGTTCAGTTGAAGTAAACACACGCATCGTAATGTTAGCGGTAAAGTTTCCACGTATCACCATGTCAATTGTATGTTGAACTTGTTGAAAATAAAACTACTATTGTTATAAACTAATCCAGTTGAGTTAACATTGTTTAAATTAATATACCTACCTTTTGAAACTAGGCCGGCACTGGGGAACCCAAAAGATGAATATTTATAACAACTGCTTCCTTCAGTCATTTGCCTCAACAGTGAATTATTCCACTGACCGATATCAAGCAAATGCCCTCTCGTGTCTTTAGCCATCTCAAAGTCTTTACTCCGAAAATGGGAGGAACCTGTTTTATGTATCATTAATATATTATATATAATTTTACCCCCGTTTTTTTTTCGCCGAGTGACATTTCCTGTTCTGTGAAGATCGCAAATCGAAGACGGTACGCATAAATTCCGTGTTAACAGTATAGTATGTACTCCCGACATTATTTTAATATCGGGGATGCCGGTATTGTAACAAAGTGAAAATCACCCACACGTGTTTGACCAACTTTCATTTTTAACCATACTTCCTGTTCTAAATGACGTCACACATCAGTGTCAGGAACTGTCCAGGGGTCTGACAGATTTGGACAGCTCAGTGGATTTTTTTGTCTCGACCTAGAACAGTTTCTGTCAGAATCTGTCAGAGGGCTGGCCAGAAACTGTCCAGACCCAAGACAGCCTCTTTCAGAATCTGTCAGGATTTCTGTTCCAACTGCTGTCTTAGAACAGAAATCCTGACAGATTTTGACAGATTTTAAAAGAGGTGATCGGAACTGTAGTTATAAAAAAAGAGTAGGTTTATGCCGGTAAATAAAGTCCCTACCCATCACTCCCTTTTTCCAGTGGCAGTCAAAACCCGTTGCCCTGTTGTGTCCCATCCAACCACTTTTTTGATATTGATAATTGTTGAACTTGTTCTCGTCCTAATATGCATGAAATGTTTGCCACTGGACGTTAAGCAACCAGCAACCAATCAATCAATCATGAAATTTCAGGCATGACATTTTTTAAAACTTTACGAAATTAATAAGACCAGGACAAATTCTTATGACCACAATAAAACAGTTTAAGAGAGAATATCTATCTTAGCTAGATGGTTGGTAGTAGAATGCCGGATTAGTCCTAACAAAATTATAAGCTTAAAACCTTACCCATAAAATGAAAAGATATGTGGTAAATGTCAGAAAGATTACACTTCATTTGAAAAAAAAATCTTGAATTACACGTGTATGTCTGAAAGGTCTGTTTCCAAACTTGTAGGCTGACAGGAACTAGAATTTTACGACAAGAGAGATGACTTTGATTTTCATGTTATAAACTTTCCGTTAATTTGTAGCAATTTACCAGCCGTGCCTACATAAAGAATATATATCTCAGCTGATGTTTGGCTTCCTTTAATGATTTTATTGTTAGAGAGTTAGGATAGGTTAAAAATACACAAACTGGACATCCAGAATTCCAGTTCGACAACGTCAATTTTTGATTAATTAAAACAATCTGTAGTCAGACAGCTGGCATTCCCATGAAGAATTAAAGAGATCCTCCACTTTAAATTTAATCAAATAAAATTTTAGTTGTGAGTTACAATTTATGCCTGAATTCTCAAAGACCCAACTTTTTTCCTACAATTTAACAGCACATTAAGTGTCCTTTTTGACGGAATGCACATTTCTCAACTTGTTCGATTTGCTCATGTTTACAACTAAAACTTCTGATTAAAAATTTGATATTTATATCAAATTATGTAACAGTTGATGCAGAATTTACAAGCTTTAAAAACATTCCATTCACATATAATAATATACTAATTAACTACCTATATGTCCTTTGGTAAAAAAGTGATTACCAATAATAGTTAAATGCGAGATGTTGTCAAAGGAGAAATGAGAAAAAATACGAACTACATCTTGTACCCTATAAATGGCTCAAGTGTAACAATGTCGAACCCACACATTTCTCGCTAGAGGTAATCAATCACAATAAAAAATACAGACGAGGTGATTAAAATGGTTTTAAAATATTGACATACTTCTCACTTATTTTGTAGACCGACACCTGTAAATATGAGTCGAGAAAAAAGTGGTTTGTTCACAGTTACGCCCGACCTTTGGGCATTATCTGGATTAAATCTTCAGCTGGTGCCAATAAGAATCTAAATCTAAAAATGTATACCTTTCTCGCTCAAGGAAATATGTTAACAATTAAATGATAATCCAAGAAAACTCGAAAGTTTAGTCAATGCATTTAGCACTAAGCCAAGCCACTAAGCCACTAAGCATTACCTTGAACAAATGCTACGACATCATCATAGAATTGTGCAATTGCGCTTTTTATTCCTAGCTTTCTCAGATTTCGTTCAAATTTACGATGTTTCATCAAACAATATGTCTTATTGATAAGAGAACCACTGAATACTGTTCCAGGATCGATGTCACAAAGAGGCAATTCAAGCAACTTATTCAGCACAATTCCATACTTTAAACAAGACTGAAACTCTGCCAATGCGTGACATTCTGATACTGTAAGAATATAGGGTTCATCTGAACTGTCTAACCATATCTCAATATTACCCACAAGATCTCGATCAGCACTTCTGTTTTTAAAAGACAAAACGATAAACGAATATAAAATTGACTGAACTAAAAAGGATTCCAGTTGAAAACTTGAATTTTTAAACCAGAACATAAAGATCATCAAGAACAGAATCGAACCTTTGTTCAGTTCAACTAGTCCGCCATCGGGCATAGAACCATTGATGGCTTTTCTCAATATTGCAATCTTGGCACTGTATTCTAATTCGCTTAGTGAATTTCGATTCGTCGGTATGTGATTTTTGCCAACAGGAATCAAAAACCCTCGAACTTTTCTTTCTTTAAGTTTTGTCTGTTCTCTGTCAAATTCGGTCACGACTTCCCCCGGCCCGTGTAATATCCCATAAATCACTGAACGTATTTCCAATGAACATGCATGTGACGATTTTTTCGTGTTATCTTCTACTTGACAGAAAAGAACATTTCGCAGGTTTAAGATTGTGTTCAGTATGAAGTTGGAGTGATTTCCTAACCGATGATTCAGTACTAGCCATTTAGTCATTCCCTCACAAATGTCATCATCAACCGTCGGATTTCTTAAAAATTTCTGAAGATTGAATGAGGAATATTTTGACGAGTTTGAGAATGTATCTATCGACAATTGTACGAGTTGTCTTTGCTCTGAATTCAAAAATGCTTCGAGTGTTCTTTTACACTCTTCTAAGGGGTTGCTTTCCAGCCAAAATAACACCTTTCTGATGATGGCGCAAAAGTGTGCATCTGTTATTTCAAATATATCTCGGTCTGGTTTTGGCAATTTTAATGACTTGTAAAAAGGTTGAAATGAATCTTTTGACACATAGTCGTTTCCAAGAGAAGTTGCTAGCAATGCAAGTTTTCCTTCCAGATATGGAAACATTTTTAATAAAAGCTGAGTGTAATATATCTTAACTTCAATTTTTGATAACATTCCACCCCTTGCCATATCGTTTAGACGCAATTCTTCGATTGGAATATATCCCATATTGACTTCAAATACAAAGAAATCGCTGTCGAAAGAAAGCAGCGGACACTTGAGCTCATTTGCTAGAACAACCATTTCACTATCTGCCTCAAAATCACAGGTTACATGTTTTATATTTAACTTGTTAAGAATATGAACAAATGTTTCGTGAGTTAGTAGTGGTGCAAAGTTCTTTGGGTCGTCGATTCTTTTTTGGGCTCTTTGTAATACCGTTTCTAGTTTCCTGTCGTCAACTTCATAGCCGCCATCAAATACAACAGTTGGTATGATTCTGAACCTTAGAAGGGTTTTAAAGAAGTTTTCCACTGTTGTGCTGTATACATTGTAGTCACCTCCGTGGGTTTTATCTATGTCAGTTTTGTTATATAGATGGTTCTCCAGGCAGTTACCATCAATGACAAGTTCGCAATCGTGTAATGTCATCTTTCGCATTAAACTAGGATTATTCACGATTAACGGTACTAGACTTGGAACTCCCATTTTAGATATTCTATAATGCAATTAAAAATCGTTGATTATTCTAATTATTTCATGAAATTAGTATTTCCAATTTTTGGAAATGCGTGCATGTATGTACCTGGTGCAGGATATTTGCGCTATTTTACCTGTAAAACAATTGGATATTTGCGACCCAAATATAGTGGACAATTGCGCTTACCTGTGAAAATTTAATAGGACATTTGCAGTTTATACCAGTAAACTTGTAATTGAAATACATGTTTTATACCTTTACTTCGAATCATTGTATAACCTGCATATTTTAGTAAGTAATAATCATTTAACACATTTAAACGTATAACGAATATTTATAATGTAGAGGCAGATAATGAATGATGGATTTTTAAACAGATTCGGTAATGACATTTCGTGGAGATATACGAATTATATATACGCTGCCGTCATAAAAACTGAGTAGTATAACCTACTAAGTCAGATACTTGCACTTAGCTTAGTGTTTTATTTCATAGTTTTAGCTTTTTATTAATATTTTTAACCAAAATGACTTAGATTAGGTCGTTTGTCGTGTTTCATGAATAGTTTCAAATTTTGTGGTTTGAGGGCCTTTTGCAGTTCAGTTGTGTTATGGACACCGGTTCATTATTGAAGACCGTAATGGGACCTGTTGAAGTTTAAATTCGACTGTCATTTGGTAAATGGCTGTCTTATGCATATGGAGAATTAAGCCATATCTCCTGTTTTTTTATATTTCAACTCGTTAAGGTTCATCCTACTGGCCCTGAACCGGAAAAAGATGGAATAAAGTACTGAATAAACAAAAAAATTAAAATTAAATATTAAAATTAAAATATTAAAGCGCAAATGTCCTAAAAAAGTGTAATTGCCCTTTTTTAAAGCGCAAATATCTTAAAAGTCGGAGTGCAAAAGTCTATGTAAAAACAAATTTTCGTTTTATCTCGTATATTGTTTCAAATTAGTCTTGTCTCTTTGGATGATGCACATTTGTTCAATTGGCACACATTAAAAATTGATTGTTCATTATTGCATGATTTTTCATTTCTGTTTTACATTATTAGATTATTTAATGTTTTCCTCTTCTGTAATTGTTAAGGCGATGATTTTTCTTAGTCCAGTGTAGAATGCCCATGCAAAAGATCAGTTCTGCATAGTCCAATGAGACTACTCAAAAACCAAAATACAGAATGAAAACAAAAAAGGCTTAAACTCCTTTACAAAACCTCAGTGGAATCAGGTGTTCATGAAGGGTAAGCATCCCCTTTTCTGCGCGCAACTGCTGTCGTGAAATCCTGTCGTGATTAACTTCAATCCGGGAAGTGGTCATCTCAATGTTGAATTAGCTGTAAGAGGTCAATAACTAGCTGAGATACACTGATATGAATCAACCAAGTCATTATGGCGACAATCTAAGAAGGGATGATGTCAACCTTGATTGGCGGTATCCTTGATGTAGTTATCTACGCGACAAAAACAATGCTATCTTAAAAATTCTGATACTGAGAACAGGCATGAGAGTATCGCATCAACGGCGACACGTTAACCCAGTGAAGAGGGGAAGCAGGAATATTTCCATAGAAATATGGGAAATTTACAATAGATTGATGAATTCTGTTTTGTATCTCAGTAAAAACAATTCGACTTTTAGGGTCGCACAATTTGTGCCCATTGCAATTCCAAAAACAATTTCATGGATAGCGGACAAGTGACTCATAGCACGGTCCTTGAAAATTGATGGAGCTTTATCGACCCTTTTTATTTCTTTATCCAAAACTGCATAAATGATCTGACATCCTTGACCCATTCAGAGAGGGTGTCAACCTTTACATTTCTCACGTCGTCCATTGTCTAGCATAGTCCTCCAACAGCATGACGTTCTGTTTTCTGTTAATTATATTTTACACTTGGATTCCACTCCTTTTTTAAAGAGGTTCGTGGACTCCTTCCTGATTTGACACAAATGAAACTCCTGATTTTGACATCCTGATTTGACACCGATTTTGACATTAAAGAATCCACGATAGGTTTTGCACGCAATACAGGGTATTCCTACCCGTCATGAGCACTTGATTCCACTCCTGTTTGAAAAGGAGTTCGTGGATTCCAACATTTTGTTCTTTTTGTTTACGTTCTATTTTTTAGTTTCTTTCAAAGTTGTCTTGTCTCTTTGGACTATGCACTTTTGATTTCTCATATGGGTATTCTACACTGGACTTGGTATTTAGGACCTTTTGGTAGCAACTGTATATTATTATTTGTAATAAAACGGAGGTCACCGGTAATTATGTGAAAACCAGGAATATAGTTGAAAGGGGACGATGAGCAGGAGCAGTCAGGAGGTTTGGAATTCAGATCATTAATACTGTAAAATGTTTTGCGTAGCAGAGCGATTTGATCAATTACACCTATATTATTGGTATTAATAAGTTTCACATTTTATTCTCTTTAGACCTCTACCTTTTTGCTTTTCAAGATTTTTTGACAAAAAAAGAAAAAAACACATAACAAACAAAGTTTCCAAAGAGATAATTCATATGTATACAGTCCGCCAAAAGTTAATCATCACCTTGGTTTTGATAATATTTATTTTTTGGGACAGAAAAAAATGGTTTAGACGTTTGTTGGTAAACCTTTATTTCTTTATTAAATATGAATCAACGACCTTTATTAAATCAGTTCTCCGAATTGACAAAGGACATTTAGGGTACATATTGACCAAATCAAAAACGGCGAAAAATCAACAACACAAAAGACGATTTAAGTTTCACTTTGAGATCTTTTTTCACATTCTTTTAAAAATAGTACAAGTATAACTTTAATTCAGATGAATTATGAGTACGTAAACTGTCATTTATCGTAAAGATTGTTAGTATCTGGTATATACGAAAGCCGAGAAGGACCACCCATAATTCAGAATTCAGAATTCAGAATTCGGAATTCAGAATTCAGAATTTAGAATTTAAAAGTATGTTTTGATTATTGTGTATTAGAGTGCACTTATTATTCTGAGTGTGTAGTAATATTGGCCTAATAATATTATTATTAAACATTTAATACACAGTTTTCATAATTTTTAGTATGTGATGTTAATGACACCTGCATCAGGGTCCTTAGAATTATTCTTTCAACTACTATTTTTTGCTGATTAAACACCCCCGCTCCCTACCCCGACCCAATTTCCTCCGGAACCAAATCGTTTTTTTCTGAAAAAAACTAAAGTAAATTTATCTCCAATACATAATATTTTTTTTCTTCTTGGCTATCGAAAACGTGTTCACATGCCAGCACGTTTTGTTTTATCACTTTTCGGCCACTCCCCCTCAACCGGTATGCTTTATCCGCCCATGTCCATTGCAATCATTTAACAGACTGCATGAGGTTCCGTTGAATATTTAGAGAAGTCAGAAAGAGAAGATGGCCAGTGGGAAGTCTGTGAGTTGAATATTTTTCACATTTCTTAATGATAATAGTTACAAAGTGCTAATTAGAATTGTCATTTAAAATTTTATTTCAGCTATCACAGGACAAAGAAAAAAATTACTTGATTTAATTATGTATATTTAATTACTTATTCAGGTTTTTATGTACTATTTTATATCGGCAGGAATGATTGTTTATTATTGTTATTACTTTAATGTTATGTTAGTTAAACTTAACATTTCGCCGTCGTCTAATCCCATATGCGCCCCACAGTTGAATGTCCTGTTACTTTCAATAAACTACAACCAACATGTTATTTTTACATGACCTCATGTTACACATCTGTATTACAACTAAAATCTTGAAATCTTGAGAATTTATGTTTACTGTTTCGCTTGGGGATAAATTAAACGTAATTTTAGGCAATACACATGGACAACTGTAGTTGCAAATTAAATGTAGCATTCCATTCAATATTTCGCAGTGACTGGACACTATTCGAAAATGTAAAATATTTTGTCACATGTTTCACTATAATGCCATGCCCATGTATCAAAAAAAATAAATAAATAAAAAAACAACCATTTAACCAAAGAAATGTTGAAAAAATAATGAAGTATTAGATGAACACACATTTAATTTCCGTATGTTTCGGAAAGATAACCATCGGGCGTATACAGGAATCAAATTCCTGGTAATAAATTTGACACTCTCTTAAAACGACGGGCAAGAGTTTTTGATTAGTTACATATGGGGTATGCGTTAAGGGTAATAAATCAGTGGTGTTTTGTTACTCTGCTGTTTTAATAATCATCTAAGCCAAAGAGACAGCGAATCATTATATGCTCGGGGGGGGGGGGATAACTTCATTAATTTTCTGGTAGGGGTGAGCCGCCGAGGGTCTGACGACACCCCAAATTTACATATTAAAGATTTTGAAATTTAGGCCATATTCTTCAAAATGACAACATAGAAAGTTTATTACTAGAAAATTTCGATTTTTTTCAAAACACATAAACTCTCGGAAGCTAAATTCTTTAGTTTTGCAGACTACAAAACGATTATTTCACAAATTAAATCAACTGTAAAATATCCTCGGCTTTTCATATATTGACTATCACACATAGGGTACCTCATCATAAATTTATGTAATTGAAATTAACACCTATTCCAGCGACTCATCCCTACCTACCAAGGCCAAACAAAATAATATGTATGGTTCCCGTTATCCGACCGACCCTAGTTTTTAACGCCGATCATTAAACTTTTTTTAAAGTAAAAAAAAAAAACGATGAATCCTAAATTTCCGGGATTTCCGGTGTTATAGAGCCAGTTTTCCCCCATAGTCAGTTCCCCCCCCCGAAAAAATGACTATGGGGAAAAACTACTATAGCAATGTCATATAGTCATTTTCCCCCATAGCCATTGTTCCCCTTTTGTCAATTGAAGGAAAACGGCTTTCTCAAGTTTCAGATTATATCCTCCTCGTTTGAATTGAATCAAAGACAATTTTGTAGGAACAATTACGTGTAGTTATCTGAAATAAATACGCATTTTTTTCATAATTTTCACCTCAAATGCCGCTTACACTAAAGACTGTCCGCAAACTGTACGGACATCGCTCGTAATACACACACACACACACAC
>JARWCS010152567.1:0-14453 GCA_034783895.1 Geukensia demissa | reverse complement strand
TTCTTGCTACGTTAATAAATCTATAATTCTGTAGTGCAATCCTTTATAAAATTTAGTCATTGGAGTTACCTCCCCTGTCAATGTTCATTTTTTAAAATGTTAAAAAGCTCTTTATCCTCTGTGAATGCATAAAAAACGAATATACTATTAAATAAAGAAATACAATATGATTATTCAGTTTTAATTTCGTAACAATATGTTTTTCCGAGAAATATTATTTCTCAATTATAGAAAAAGTCAATACCACAAGTTTGCGATCCAAGATGGCGGAAGACACCCGAACCTCCTTAAGAATTAAAGTGAGCTGTCTGGGGAAAACATTAGTGCTGTGAAATTGAAATGAATAGAACCAGGGGAGTAAGAGATTCATACAAAAATGGCTGAACAAAGGCAGCAAACATCCTTAAATCAGGTTGTCAAAATTGTCTATTACGATTTCATAAATTTTACAGCCATATAATGATTTAAATACCTTAAATAACTTGTTGAAGATGAAAAGTAAAGCTATGGCAAAGAGAGTGGGTGTTTTAATCTATGTCTGTGCATAAGATTATTAATTTTTTATAAATTATATGTATACATTTATTTTCATTTGATGTACAGATTATGTTTTAAGGAGATTACAACAATTAATCTTTCAATTTGATATTTTCAAAAATAACCTTTATTCACATAACAAAGTCTTTCATATTTCAGTGTGCATTTAGAAAATCTTTTTTTCTAACCAAGACATCTCCTTGAATATCACATTCCGTTCTGTTTATTCTGACGATTATTTCTGGATTTTTGTGCCTGTCCCATCACACTGGGATAGAAAATTTGATTTCTGTGGTTTTCTCATTGTAACAATTTTTTCTCATAAAGCAACAACATTGCAGAAAGTATACTTTTATGTCTTTAATTAAAAACTTAATTACTTTGGTAAATTTGAGACTTGGTTATGTGAAACATACTATAACCATGTTTACTGTCAGAGCAATGTCACATGAATGTTTCAGTGTACATGTAGTTACCATGGGTTCATTATAGTGGTTGTCTATGGTATTGTGGTAATTTTTCAAAACTTTGACTAATTTTGGTTGAAATAGCACTTAAAGCCACAATACTACAGAACACGCAATATGGAAGAACGCAACAATAACATAAAATATCATGTATTAGTATATTGTTACCCATTGAATGCGTTCAATCTTGGCTGGCTCTCAGATTGTAGTGCATTCTTGATGTAACAATATGATCTGTCTCTGAAACCTTATTACATAAGATATTTATATGGTATTCTTTGTCAATTTTGTATGATTTATGTTTTAATGATATTTTTTTTCAATACAGAAAAGTGTTGTTGTATCAAACCAGTAAGCATTATAATCAGTAAGGTTTTCCAATGTTATAAACCTGTCTTGGTTTAAAAGGGATAAATACTTAAACAATGATATTGTGTTTTCTGTGTAATATGCCAAAATATGTCCCAAGGTTTGAAGGCATAATGCACAACCCAGAGGGTAGTCTTCTAACCTTGGGACATATTTTGGCATATTACATGGATTACACGATATTATTGTTATTATTACTCTGAATGTTTACTTCATTGTCAATCAAATGGAGCAATAACTGCCATACAGGCATATTTCATGGATTAGCATTTAATATGCATAAGCATATTAATTAACACTATTTATCCTTTGTAAAAATATGTAAATTAGTAGAATTGAAATTCTAATGAAAGATTCTTACATGAAGAGTAATAATTGATATTTTATGATATATCAAATGAGATTAGGGCACAAGCAAATTCAGGTCAAGGTGACAAACATTTGATAATTAACATGTAAATACTAGCTCAGATCTGTTTTACTGGGTAGGTAGGGTCTTCAAAATTTGAAATCAAGTGTAACTTGTGAAGGAAGCAACATCTTTATACCTTCATTGGCTGGTTAATTAACATTTTGCCTGAAGTTTCATCTCTTATTAAATGAAGGGTTAAATCATCTTATGTTTTTTTTGTTACTGAAACAAACTATAGAAACATAAACTCTTGAAAATGTTGAAAAAATATTATCACATCAATAAAAATCAGCAAGGCAAAAACAACACAAAAATTGCAAAAATTAATTTGGAGCATACTAAAACCAGGAATGAAAGCCATAATCACTGTCATGACATTGCTTTTAGCAGTATAGGTAATTCATGATATTAAAGGTCTCTTGAATCTCTTAGTGGTAAGACTTGTTGTACAAACTGGATACAAAATAAAATCCATGCTTCTTTTTTTTATAATTAACCATGCAGAAATTCCTACAACAATTGTTTATAACTATAGATTAATATCAGAAGTGATGGAGCAAATCATCACGTACAAGTAAGGAATATGTCTGTGTATTGTATACTTAATTTCCATCAAAATACATATCAAATAAAAGTGGTTAAACTATGGAATAATTTTAATTAGATTGCTTTTTTGTCACATTTTTCCTATAGTGCTTTTAGAATTTAAACATTAAAATCTTAAAACATTGTAAAAAGATGCATTACTCTAATTGAATTTTGCAATTCATTGTCAAATTTATATGCTTCATGCATTAAGTAACTGAATAATAACACTGAATATATTTGGATATTGAATAATTTCTGAAAATTTGTAGAAAAAATCGTTGCCAGCTCCTCAGACGGTCTGCATTTTAATCAGAGAAAAAAATTGCTTGTTGCTCTTGCCAGAAAATCTAAATTTTAAAAACCATGAAGTGTTTCTTCAGTAATTAGCAAATAAAGACTTCTTGAATGAATGCTTGTTGGTTTGACAGTAATTGTTTATATATACAGTAATGTATTTGCAAGTTTTATTTATTGCCTTCAGTAACAAAATAACATCCTTGTATTTTATTTCCTACATGGAAAAATCACAAATAATTTGTTCAAAATATTAACCATAATGTCGACGTTTCGACCAAACCTCTCTTCATCAGGAAAATGTCCTTGCACAGATTACATGTTGTCAGCCTTTTGATCATGTGCTGCCATTGAAATCCAAATTTAACAAAATTACAGACCAAATGACCTGTGCCTTTCCTACTTGTTCACAGTAAAAATATGTAGTCTTTGCAGAATCTTAGAAATTTGATATCTCAAGTAACAAGAAGGAAAACAGTTTGTATATGTACCTGTTATTACTCCAATATGTATTGGACGAGGTCACCATTTTGGCATAAATAATTATTCAGTCCAAGAAGTAATATAAATATTAGAAACACACAATGGAAGCTTTAGAAATCTTGCAGAAAATTTAATCTGTAAGATGGCAGAGTAACTTTCCAGTATCACTAAACATTTTTACTGTCTCAAGTAGAAATGTCAAGTTAATGACAGCAGTTGTTTGTATTATTATAAATGTTGGTTATTTTTATATTATTAGTTATCTTTATAACCTGTTTTGAATAGTATAAGAATGAGTAGTTTAACTTGAAGTTTAATTGTTTTCTCAATGTATGCTATTTTCAATAATATCAGTCTCATTTTATTTATTTATATATCACCAAAAATTGTGGTTTGTATTACACAGGAAATATAGCAACAGCCGTTTTACATTGGTTTCTTCATAATATATGTAAAATGGATGTACAGTACCACGCATGAAAAACATATTTACAATATCACATGTTTTACGCATGAAAAACCTCCGTTTTATGAATGTTCGTGACAGACATTGTTCGTATGATTAACATCCCTTTTAAAACCGGCGTTTGACACACACAGGAAAGATAGCAACAAATGCTTTTGAACATTTATAAATGATGGTAAAATGTACATATAGTACCACGGATGAAAAACAGATGTTTTTCAACGTACATTTTACGGATGGTTTACACACATAGAAACAGGCGTTTTACGGATATTTTGCATATTGAATAAGTCCTCCCAATTTCACAAAAAAATGAAAAGGCTGTTGTTTTATATAAGTATGTGGTGGAGAAAATTTCACCATTTGTCCATGCGTAAAACGCCTGTTTTAAAACAGATGTTTTTCATACATACAACATCCGTCACAAACATACATAAAACGGATGTTTTTCATGCGTTAAACATGTGATATTGTACATATGTTTTTCATGCGTGGTACTATACATCCGTTTTACATACGTTTTGAAGAAACCGATGTAAAATGGCTGTTGCTATATTTCCTGTGTAATACAAACCACAGCAACTGAATTTATGGAATTTTTATGGCTGATAATAACTGACAGTTCAATTTGCAATGTGTAATATATGTTAAAAGAGTATTTGCAGTTTTACACTTGAAAACTTGTACTGTATCTTTCAGTTTTCAAAATGTTAGTTAATTCAAAGTTTTGAAAGAATCCATAGTTTTCAAAGTTAACAAGTTTTGGCTTGTTAAAAGGTAATAAATTCACAAAAAGAGTCCAAAGATAGAATGTTTTTGCTTTTTTTTTGTAAAACTTATTAGGTAATATTTATCCCTACAAAATGAATTGTGACTTTTTGTGCTGTCAACCCAGATCATGAAGATGTAATAGTTTGAAATAAAGGAACAGGTGTTAAGATGAAATTTATATACCAGAAGTTGCAGTGTTAGGAAAATTCATATAATCAATTTTAATTAAAACTTGCAAAAAGGTGTCTAAATCATGGCTATGTTTGTAAGTTATGAAAGGGATACAGTAACCAACTTCTGTCAGCTTTTTTAGCCCACCTGGCTTAAATGGCCATGTGAACATTTTTTTCATCACATGGCACATCTCGTCTGTCTGTTGTCAAACAGTTAACATTTTAATCTTTTCCTCTGAAACCACTGGGCCCATCTGAACCAAAGTTTGTTGGAATGGTTCCTGGATGGTCCCCTTTCAAAATTATAACCAGGGTTTTGATCGGACAACAAACATTGCTGCCTTTACTAAAAATAGAAAAAAATTCTAAAAAAAATCTTCCCCTTCAAAAACTGCAGAGCCAAATTATTTAGTTGCAGATCATCTTTTTTCAAAATTGTATCCAATGACCTCAACTGCCTATCAAGTCAAGATAATGACCTCAACTGCCTATCAAGTCAAGATGACCATAAAAGCTGAACTTAGTTTAACATAGAACCCTATGAGAAATTAATTACAAAATCTCATCTGGAACTGCTTTCTCTATTGGAACATAACTTTGGTGGAATGGTCACTAACTGAGTCCTTTCATAATTGTATCAAATGACCCTGCCCATTATCCAAGATGGGCCCTTCAGCCAAACTTAATTTACCATCCACCCTATCGGGGATTCATCATGTCTTCTCTACTAAATTGGATCCAAACTTCGGTGGAATGTTCACTTATTGGTGTCCATTTCAGCATTACATAACATGGTTAGGCTAACCATATAAAGATGCCCGACTAACTCAAACTATTTTCAGTAAAAAATTCTTTTATAAAATGGCTTGCTTTATTGGAACCTAAAGTTAAATCAAATGGTTTCAATGTCAAGTTTGTCTTGGCAACTGTATTCCAGGTGAGCAAATACAGGCTTCAGGGAGCCATGGGACTCTCATTCCGTTACTGTCTTGTGAACATACTGGGATAAACATTCTTCTAATGATTTTGGCCAGACTAGGTACATACTTAGGGAAATTTGGAATCCTATTGAATTCCATGGTCAAAGGAAAAGGTCACCAGGTTTAATTGTCATTCTATAACCTCCTCGTAAGTCAAAGAGTCAACATCCTTCAATTTGGACATACTTCACACATACTTAGTCCTTAGGAATATTCTTAATCTTGTTGATATTTTAGGTAAAGGGTCAAGGTCACCTGTTCCCATTCCATAACATCCTTGTTAACACTCAAGAAGGATTTAAGGATGTTAATTCTGGAGTGTTAACAAGGATTTTAACTTAGTACATACATATCCCATTTGAATACAAGTTTACCAATGTTGAAAATATGATGAATTTTGATTTGCTTTATGAACATTTCAAGAAGAAACTTCTCACTAATAGCATTAGAACCAAAACATAGGAAATCACAGATCCAACTACTAAGTGTAATAAATTTACAATTTTCCCATATTTTCAGTGCTTTAGAATTTAAAGAAATGCAGCAATTTTCTGTAGAACATTGGTCCTCAGTCTTTGCCCTAAATGTTTTCAGTTACTAGTCCCTTGGGCTAGTGGGATGAATGATTTTACTATTCTGAACTCAAACCATTTTAGACCAAACACTGTAAAACAATATACATTATGCAAATGTTATCGAACATCCCAACACAACCTACTACCCGAAGAAATTTTTACTAGACTGGCATCAGGCTAGTGGCTAATGTCGAAGACTTGGTCCACCAGCAGAAGCATCAACCCAGTGGTTTCAAAATACAGGTGACCAATGTTGAAAAAATATGGTGAATTTTGCCGGGGAATTTTGATATGCTATATTTACATTTCAACGAGTAAACTTTCATCAGTAGCATTAAAACCAAAACAGGAAGTCTGAGATCAAAATTTGGTAAAATACTCAAAACCAAACAGGTTGAAATAGGTAGATAAATCCAAAGGCAGGGACAGCTATGAAAAGCCTCCATATTTTTAGTGCTTTAGAATTTGAACAAATGAAGCATTCTGTATAACATCCTATTGATTTTTAAGATGACCAGGAAAAAATTGTCATTCCATAACATCCTTGTAAACACTTATGATTTTCTAGATCAATGATAAAGTCAAATTCAGGGTAATTTTTAGCTGACAAGGGGTTTCCACACTTCCAGTTTCCTTGGCCTATCTTATTTTTGTGTTTTCTCATAAACCAATATGCAGATTAACTAATGAACTTTTTTTGTTATCAGGTGGTGTCTCATTCCTGTCTACTTGTTTATCTTTTATATGTCTACCTCACCCCTTGCAACTGAGGTTTTGACCTATATAGGATCCATCTGTCTGTCTTGACCAACTCTTGTGTCCTTTGATTAATTTTTCATGAAACTTTGTACCAGTACAATGGCAGATCATGATGTTCAGTTATAACTGAAGTTGACATCATTGTCCGAATATATTACCTTGCATTATGGCACTTTATAATTTTGGTTAGGGACCTTGTCATTCCTGCACCTTTTGCTAAAATTAAGTAAACTGCAACAAGTTGCATCGTTAATCCTACCGTCAATATGTGCATGTGGGTAGCATTTTACGGTCCAATTTATTTTCCCAGATAAAAGACCTTTTTGAACTTAAAATTTGGTTTGGAACAACAAGGTCACCTTGTGACTGCACTTCTCCTGCACCATTTGTTAGAATCGAATTAAACAATCTTTTGATTGATCCTACAATGGTTATGTGCATATGGGAAGCACTTTATATTACAGGCCTTTTAGTAACAAAAACTTTCATCTTGATGGGAGTAAGTTTGTTGGTATGGTAAATATTGGTTCCTGCTTGTTCAATAAATTTTGTCTTCCACCTGATAAAATTCTCAGAACATGTGATAAAAGGATACTGTTTCTTTTGTCAGTGGTTGTGACAGTGTTAATGTTTATAAATGAACTTAATAAAATGATTGGTTCTTCAGTAATTCCTACAATCATTTCATAAATTTTCATAGCTTCAGATAAAAAAATAATAGTTGCCTATGCATATTTAAAAGAAAGAATTTGAAATATATGCCATAAAGACACAATGCACATCTTACATATGTTTATAACAAACATTCAAAAGCCAAAACTGAATGTAAAGTGATTTTCTGGATTTACCTTTACAAGACATGCTAGGGGCCAAAAATAGGAAGATCAGTCAAAATTTTGGAATTTTTAGTTATATTCATGGACCAAAAACATATACAGTTCATGACTTAATGAACACCATAGCCAATAATAAATAAACAATCCAATAATTTTACAAATAAACAATATTGGAAAGAGGTAAACTGGATCTTTCCAAAATTCATTCCAGTGCTCAATAATAAGAGCATAAAACAGTGCATTCAAAAACAAATTATATTCTTATAATTTAATATAATAAAGCAAGTTTAAACAGGCAAACGGAAGCAGTTATAAATATGTCATTGACTTAGTATTGAACCTGGATTGATGTTGGGAGAATTCAAAGAAATGTTTAAGTATGATTTTGACAGAAGAACATGTGATTTCCTTCTGATTTCAGTCAAACTGGTAAAAGATTAATGGCAAAATGTCGAATGTTATTGCAAGAAAATGAAGAATTAGGAAAAACAATTAATTCTGGAAGAACTGCAAAGTTAGAAGGGGAGATCTCATTACAGAAAACTATGGTACAGGAAATGAAGAAAAATCAAGAAGGTAATATGGAACATGTTAAAACTGTAGAAGACTTTAATATTTTAGGCAGAAAAACAGTTTGTTAAAAAATGGTCTCATATTTTGAACATACCCTGGTCAGTTTTTATGTCCTAGCCTTTAGGCGACCAAGGCATTAAGATTTACCCCCGTACTTACGTTTATACCCAACTGTGTATGTCCATTTTTCATTAAAGATTTCTCAGCTTGTGTATGTGCGATTGATTCCATATCAGGGTGAGTTGTACTATGTTTCCTCTTTTCAGGCCAATCATATGTCTACTTCTTGTTTGCCCGAGTGGGGGCATCAGTGTTACATGGACACATTTTCTCTGTTTGAGGAATTTTAATATGGAAAAAAGATTTCTTTGCTAATATCCAATTGGGATACAAAAACGCTAATGGATTATGTTATGTTTAAGAAACAATTTCAGACCATCTTGTCATTCTCCAACATAATAAAAAAACAAACATGGAGATAATACACCTGATCAAGTTTCCAGAAGTTTTGGTCTGCATTTGATTTAAATAATTTAAATTGTCTGTGTTTTCAAATGTGAATATTTGTTTTTCAGAACTTGATGAATTCCTGGGTGAAGTTGAAGAAGATGTGGAAGGAATGCAGAGTATGATCTACGTCTTACAACAACAGCTGAAAGACAGTAAAGAGCAGATAACTCTTCTCCAGGAAGAAAATTCAAGACTGCAACAGAATCCTTCTAAACATAGTCCACATAAAAATATATCACATGAATATTCACAACATACTATTAATAGTAACGAACAACACATCAAGAAAGAGAAAACAGACGATGATGAAATGATGGAAACAGACCAATCAGAGACGTGTAACGATCAGGAAATGCCAATTAATCACAATCCACCTTCTCAAACTAGTAGCTTAAGTCCTAATTCACCCAAATCACATGGTTTGGTAAGAGACTACGACAGCTCTGAGTCGAGGGACTGGTCTCGGAGTCCTGAAAACCGAACTCAAGAGTCAAAAGACTCATCACATGGTAAAATAAAAAGTAAGGACATTGACAAGACACCTGAGTTTGACAAATATAGTGATAAAGATTGTTCAAGTGAGTTATTAAGAAATGGTGTCGGGAGGACTCAGATTAAAAAAGAGACACTAGGGCAAGTGTAATTTCCATTTAGTAAATCATGAGAACATTTCAATCATTAACTATTTACATTTTTAAGAAATTTGTAAAATTATTTCATTTTGTTTCATTATGTATATGATACTTTTGTTAAGATAAAATCTGAAAATCGTCCAAAGACAATTGTTTTGCTATGAATTGTGTGGGTAGCTGCCTACTTTTCTTTGAAGATGTCATATCTGATGAAAATAATCATGAAAAACCAAAAAGATTAGATTTTCTGGTCCCACATTTTACAACACATTAAGACAAAAGGCAACACAAATTAAGCTGAATTTAGTACCAGTGTTTCTCTTATGACACCTGACATTAAAAAAGTTATCATATTGTTGTAAACAAAAAAACTTGTTATTTTGGTGTTAGAGCCGCATTCTGAATTTCAACTCGGCATTGTTATCCTAGTGTAGCAGTAGATTTGTTGGCCAGCTCAAATTGATACTTTTTTCAGAACTTATTTTCATGTTCTTTTTTCTTTAATATATTCAGTGGTTAATTTTGCCTTTGGTTTGAAGGATTATGATGTAGAATTATACATAGAATCATTGTATACCAAGATACAACTTTTTATCAACAACTCTCAGTACGATTCTGATCAGATTCCTGCTTCTTATTTAATATGAACTCAACCTGTACAAATTATTTTTAAAATGTGATTCAAAGGCCTTTTAGAACTAATTACTTGTTCTTTGGACCCACCTGCTAAATTATGGAATCAAAATTTTTAGAAAAAAAGACTTATGTTTCACTTTTTTAGCACATTAAGAAATTTGTCAATTTTTTTTAGAAATTTTAATGAACTTGTATGACTTGCTCCTAAAAATCCTGAAAAATGACACAAAAACAAGATTTACCACATGAAATAAAATTTCTGGAAAATAAAAAATTTTAATTTCCCTTCGTTGCACATAATTTTGTTGCAGGTACTCCATAGACCTTAAATTTTGTTAGAGTGGCCAGGCCAACATTTCACACAAAGTTGTAAGACTTACGATTACTACCACTCATAACGCTAACAACCTTTTGTGAAACATTTGCCAGAATTGTAGCTATAGGTGTGTTCTAATTCAGCAACAATAACGTAGTAAAAGCACTAGTGTCCCTGTAACAGTACCAAGTCTACCGAGTTAGGTAGACAGAAGTGATCAAAATGTAATAATGAAAGATGTTTACTAAATAATTCAGATCATATTGTAAGCAATGATAATTGTCTGCCTTTGATTTGTTAACAGTGGTGTATTTGTAGTTGTTTTTTGTTAACTTATTTAAGATATTGGTGTCTTTTTGTTTAATATTTTCAGGTGTCTTAATTTATTTTATTTCCAATACATAAATTATAAATTTATTTTATGTTCAGAACATAGATTTTATTATTAAGATGCAGTTAGCATACAAAATGAAATGATCAATGATTAAAGTTACGATTTTTTAAATGTTTACAAATAAGATATGTTAATTACTGATAGAAGAACTTGATCAAATCTTTAGAATTATTACTGTTTCGGATAAGCAATCCAATCAGCGCAAATAGAAATCCCTTAACCAATCCACCATAGATTGTGAATTATTTATAAGGCATTTTATATATGTTTTGATTGGTAATGTTCATTTTTATCTACTACATGTATTTTTATTTATTTTGCATAATATTGAACAGTTTTATTTCCAGATAGCTGTTTCACCACTAAGATAGATTGGTATTCATGAATATTGTCTTGAAATCAGTAAGAAGTTTATTAATTTGATTTTTGACTTATTCTAATTACCATTTGGAAAATATTTTTTGTCTTTGTCAATGCCCACTTTAATCAGTTGTAAAGAAATATAATAATTTGTGGAATTTTTTTAACTTCTGTTATTCAAAAAAGAAATGTTTGCTTTGTAGAGAACATTTAAGCAAATAAGTAGTGTTGATGTAATAAAAGTCCCAGCAAAATTTTCATTGGGGGGTGTTTATATATAAGGAAATGTCTAAGAAACAACGACCTTGAATGTCGAAAAGTTACAACAACAAAAGCGAGCCTCCTGAAAAGTTACACCAACCACGTTCCAGCTACATAAGTTACATCAATACTTTTAAGTTCCGCCAGGAACCGTCCGACTGAGAGCATTTATTTGCTGTGTAGGACGTTAATAACCATCAACCACCACCAGGGCATTGTGTAGGAATAGGAACTTGATAAACAAATATTGAATATAAAAGTATTGTGTAAAATATGTCTTTGTTGCTTTTTAACTGTTAGTTCAAAAAATATTTAATGGGTGCTCTGATGCAAGAAATAGCAATACAAAACATAAAAGAAAATAGTAAAACTGTCCAGACCTTCTGTATGAAAAATTGAATGACCAACTTCTTTAACAAAATATTCCAGAAAATCACAGTACCAGTTTCATTCCATTCTACTGTCATTTAGTGGATGGCTGTCTCATGGACAATGATGCCACTTCTCCTATTTTTTTATTAAATGTTAGGTAGTAAGAGAGTATAAAGGGTCTAAAATTCTGAATTTCAAATATTACTTTTTAAAAACCACATTTGTTAAAAAGTGTAAAATTTTGAAGTTAATTTTGATGGAAAAAATGGTACAAAAGAATTTTACTTTTCCTTTGGGGCCAGAAGTTTACCATATCGACCTAAAAACAACGTCATTATGACCAGAAATGTTTTTATATGCCAGTGAACTGCATGCAAAACTTATCATTTAAACATTTCTTCAAAAGTTGCTGTTGCCTTTGAAGGTAGGAACAAACTGCAAATAAATAATGGTAATGAGCAATTCAGTAAAATATATATTAAGATCGAGAGTATCTCTTCTGATATCAGCTTGGTTATTAAAGTTTGTTTCTTTAAAACTTTGGATAAGCAATTAACTGTGTTTTATTTAATAAGAATCAATGGCATGTTTGTGTTCAAAACTAATAGTGAACAAATTTTCTAAGAATGATATTCATGAAATTGCAAAATATATTGACCTATTCATTGTTTTATCTCGGATAATTTTCTAGTTGTTCAAGATATTGACTCTTTCAAGAATGCTACAATGGTGTTAAATTTGCTGAATTTCAATGAACAATTTGATGGGACATTACAATGGACAATTTAAAGGGACAACAAAAGATCCAGAATTATTCTTTAAAAAAATGGAAAAAAAAGAGGTTATACTGTTTTTTATTGACCTGACTAAAGGGACAATAATTCTGTTTTGTTTATTTCAATATACATAATAAGACAACTTTATATAAGCTTTTTCTTATTCTTACACTTAAATTCTGAATTCGCTATTGTAAGTGACAAATACAGGGGAAATTTGTCTTAGTTCTTTGAATCCAAACTGTAAGACCCAACTATTTTTGTTTTTAAAGGCCATGAAGGTGTGTGCAACACTAAAAATATGCTAAAATATTTGAATGGGCATTTTAAAAACTTGGTGAGGACTAACAGGATGAGTCTAGTGCAAATGACAAATAATTATTTCAGGTAGTTTCTAACAACAAATTGTGTTTTACTGAATAATGTCTAAATTCAGTTCTATCATGTGGGATTATCTTGGGTGTTTTTTATTTCTTTAAGAAAACTTTTCCAGTAGGAAGAGTTCTAGTGCTAAGATTGTCATTTATAATAAACAGGCAGCTGTCCACTGGTCAAGGTGTTTGTTTTTATTTAGCCATTGATTTGTATACAGTGCAATTGTTAAAAATCTAAATTGATAAGTAGGTGCAAGTTATACAAAGGGTTTTGATTCAGCCCCTTATTTAAAGTGCTACTTTACTTTGTAACTAGTGCACATATTTTAGCAGGTTTGACTAAATGTGACCAACAAATTCTTATAAACTAGGAATTATTTTCAATGGACCTATTCAGAATTTCAACTTCCATCCTCATAAAACCCATTGCGCAATATCAGCGTCCTTGTAAATGACGTCTAAAACAATGAAAACCAACCAGAACAATGAAGGTCAAAGAATTCCGTTGCATTTCAGTCAGTCTGACATATGTTGTATGTCCTTGACCTAATTTTCACAGTCCATTGACTTAGTCAAATTTTTTTTAGCTAAGATCCATTTCTTAGTAACTATACATGGTATATCAGCAATATTGGGTCGGAACATACATTATTAGGAATACATGTCAGTCTGGCATATGTCTTATGTCCTTGACATAATTTTCATGGATGAGTGACTTTGTAATTTTCTCACTCAAGTCAATTTCCCAAGAACTGTAATACATTAACCCACCATATTTGGATGGTACTTGCTTGTCTGCTATAGGCCATCTGACCATGACCTCTTTTTCACAGTCCATTGATCTATGTTAAGTTGTGTGATATGGTCATTTTTCATTACAGACATATGATAGATCAATAGATCGGGCAAAACATAATATGTTTGTTTCCCCACACCCTGACCGGGTCCAAATAGAGTGGCTGGGTCAAAAAAATTTTACGAAAAAATTGCAAAGTTTTTTTTAATTTCCGTTAAAAAATCTGTTTCATTCTGTAACGTTTCTATTTTATCATCTTTGCACTTGAAAGTAACTGCAAATCACACAAACAGAAAGAGTTAAGATATGTAGTTAAATAATTTTCGATATCCTCGAGTGTTATGGTCTACAATAACGAAAACACAAGGCGTAAAAACATGTGTTTTTTTATTCTCAATGAAAGCACACATGCCATTCCATATATAATTAACATAAAAGCAAAATTAGCCAGTCCTTGCAGATTGTATACTCTGGTATCAAAAATGACTATTGATGCCCTGATCTGCTTTTTATAGGACTGCAAAAATTTTGTGGTGTATAATGTTATGGGCATGTTGGCATCCGTAGACAGTTAGGTTTCCGTTCAATAACTTTAGTTCTCTTATTTGGATCAATTTTAAATTTAAACACAATGATACCCATTATAAAATACAGGTTTGGATTGATTTTGGGTGATCTAACCTTGACCGTTTTTTAAGGAGTGTCCAAAAGGGGATTTTTCAATTTTCAAATTTAAGTTTTTT
>JARWCS010152457.1:0-14454 GCA_034783895.1 Geukensia demissa | reverse complement strand
CAAAATGCCAGATAGTATAGACCATCTGGAATCATAAATTCATAAATTTTATACAAAAGATCCCTGTACATCTCAATTGCAATGCCTGAAACAGGAAATTAGGGACAATTTAGACTCAAGGAATGCTAGCATCGTGGAGACCGCTAGAATTTTTTTTCAAAAAACATAGAAAAACGATACAAATATATCGTTGACGGTTGAACCAAAACATACTTTATTCAGCGCAACACAAAACAAAAAAATATATATACAGAGAAGAATCTTACAAAAATGTTAGATTTTCTAATTGACAACATCTTTGTTCAGTTTGTGGGCGAGTTTTTCAAAAGACGGTCGGCATTCCAATGGGCACTAATTGTGCTCCTCTCCTCGCCGATATATTTCTTCACTCATTTGAGACAAACTTTCTTCAAGAGTTATTATTGAAAAGAAGAAAGAAACTAAGCTTAGACATTTAATTTCAGCATCCGTTATATAAATGATGTTCTCCAACTGACAAATAAACGATTCGCTAATTATCTTCATCTCGTCTACCCAAATGAGCTTGAAATCAAAGAAGCAACAGACACTTTCAAGTCTGTCTCATACATGTACCTTGATCTTTATCTAAAATAAGACAATGGAGGAAGGCTCCACACAAACGTATATGCCAAACGTGATGACTTAAACTTTCCAATAGTCAACTTCCCTTTTGTTGGCAGTAACATTCCAGCTGCCCCTGCGTATGGCGTATACATCTCCCTTTTTGACAAGGAAAATGTCATGAATATTCATAAGCTAAAATGTTTATGCATTTAGGTTGTTTTAGATTAGAGATTAACAACAAACTTGTCGACCGGTATGGAATATCCATTTTACAGATGAAGACTGATCTTCTCCCGTAAAGTTGCGGAGTAAACCAAAACCAGGCCGTTCGCTCTGACTGCCTGGATGTTATAATCCCATGAAACCTTCCCCTTTGCCCTCAAATGATTCATACCGTATTAAGGAATGGGCAATGCGGTGGGTGTCTTTAAAGAGGCAGAGACTGCTTACCCTTCCGGACCACCTGTGTTATTTGGTGGGGTTCGCATTGTTAAAAGTTGTATGTTTGTTTTAAGTTTTATATTTATATATGTCATGTTCCGTCTTGTTCGTGTTCTCGAGATTGCCGTGTCTTTCCACTTTCCCCTTTTTTCTAGACCTTCGGTATTCTTTCGCTTCCTCTTTGAATCTTCGGCAGCTCTTAATTGATAATGATTGATGCGGACGTGTCCACATCGTTTTTTCATATTTCTACACGTACATGATTAAATTGGGTCCACTACCGGCAAACAAAAAAATTCACATGCTTGAGAGGGGATTTTCATTCAATCTTGTCCTATGGATTTGGTGTATTGTGACTTTAACGACAGCTGGTTATTGACAGAAAACAGGCGAAAAGCAAACAATCTACAAAAAATTATTATCACAATGCTGTTGAGAAAACTTTTTTCGGATTATAAAATGTATTTTTATGTTGTGTTTCTACAATTAAATAGATTCGTGGATCGGAAAATCTTTACAGAATGGGCTATTGTCATTTTGACAAATCCAAGTTATTATTCAATTCCAATATATTCATTTACTAAAAGTGAATTATTATTTGGTATGGTAATTACATGTAAACAGTTTATAATATAGAACGATCGTTCTGTTTTCAATGACAGCTACAAAACCTCTTTACTTCTGAAGTAAGTTCTAGAACTTAAATCATTTAGGGGACCATGTCTAACGCTAAGGGGTTATTTAATACCTTAATTGGATGCATTGTCGATGTTTTGTTGATTTATTCTATGTTACTTAAGTGAAAATTATATCATATTTTCTTTTTCATCAATATCATTTTACTGAAGAAGCTTTTACGAATTTATATCATTGTTACCGTAGAAACCTACAGTAAACAGACAATAAGAAAGCTTAATACGTTTAATAATGCGCTGTCGGAGATTTGGGAATTCCCAAATACAGACCATCTACATCGTAGATCAGTATACCAAATGTCTCCGAGGCCAATGTGGAGCAATTAGCATTAGTTGACTGCTATAGCTCCTCATTTATTGCAGAACTTTCGGAAATAGACATAGTTCTGGTCGGCATGTGCGTAGATGTTCTCCCATGGAACTGACAAGGCATCTGTTGCATAAGCCTGTTGATGTGGTTTCCAACTGCAGAAAAACTGAGTTTTTATTACTGAAGCAAAACGATCTATTAGTGTTTTCCCCTTGCAACGAATAAAAAGATTTTTTAATTTTATTAAGGGAAGAAAATATTTATCAGTAATATAACTGGCTTTCTTTTTTTGGGGACTAAATCTGCTGTACATATTGATTGCCTATGAGACCTCTATTTCTCACATCCGGGACAATGGTATCCATGGTTTTCACGGATCGGGATTTCTCTGTTTTACACCTGGGGGTGGAAGACCAGCTACACGCATTTATTCCCGCCAAATTCATTTTTCATTGATAGTTATCATAATATCGATTAAATTGTGATTTTGATTCATTCGGAGAATTATTATAGGCTTATATGATATAAAATGTTGAATTAACGTTTATTGTGTATTTAAGGGCATATCCACCAGTTATTTCTTACGATGAGATTTTCACCATTTTTTGATATTTTGTTCTCTGACATGCAAGAGTCAAATATTTGGAGAAAAAAGTTTATGTCACCAGTCTTTTTCACTGCATTCAGAGGCTAAAAATAAGGGAAAAGAATTCCAAGCATTTAAATGCGACAGGATAAACTTATTTTTTTCATTATATTTGGAAACATTATTCATTACAAAATAAAAATTTTCTGATAAAGATATTTACTCAGTATTAAAGGAAAAATACTTTCAAATGTCGTTATTATCTGTAAGAAACATTAAACTGCTTTGAATAATATGTGTGGATTCAAATGGGCCATTTTTATGATGAATAAATGCAATTATAAAATATTTCCCACGATGTCGATTTGTTGATACTTTCATATTACATTTGCAATAAAATATACTACCAAATCACAGTCAGAAAATAGTATGTCACCAATCATTATGAAGAGATAAACAACAAAATATAAGGTTTTTATCAGTTTCCCCATCTTGAACCTCAATCTACCTAGACGTCAGGGAAAAAAATGTGATGTTTCCCGTATTTTTCTGGAAATTCCAGCAGGAAATGTTTAATGATCATTAAAATCCAGCTAGGACGATTTATTAACTGATTTTTTTCTAAGACTGTATAGAAGCAGTACTGTATGGAATTCATTAAACTTGTTCCTAACAAAAACTAAACACACGGGTTTGTCTTGGTGAATATTTGTCTTCCACAATTGACACACACCTTAGTTAAAGAAAAATTGTAATTTCCATTTGTTTTATTAGAAGAAATTTAAATTATATATTCATGTTCTGTAATTTTACGAATCAGAAGTATATTTTCAACAGATACAGACATCTTAGAAGAACAGTGAAGACCTTTTTGCCGTGATGTAGGCATCAGAAAAAACTTGGCAACGTTTAATTGCAGTTACGGTTGAACACACCCGCATCCAGCGTTCGTACTTATTAAAAGAAATTTTCTACCATTAACTATACATGGAAAAACTTTCTGGTCCGCATACAAATCCCAGCCCCTCCGGAAAATAAAATAGTCGTTGCCTTAGCAGACGATGTTTTCCCTCTTGATCACCTGATTCTGCTTTGGGTTTTTATTGAGGTCTGTGAGTTACATCTTTAGTCTATGTTCTTTCCTGTTTGCTTCATTGTTTGATACACCGCCTCGGTGGCGTAATGGTTAGCATGCTCGCCTCGGAAGGTCGTGGATTCGATCCCCGGCCGGGTCAAACCAAAGACATTAAAATTGTTATTTGCTGTTTCCCGCTAAGAACGCAGCATTACGGAGTAAGAGCAAAGAATGGTCGGCCCAGAGTCTGAATAATGTGTCTGGGTAAAGTGGCATGTCTTCCTGCGGACTGTTGCTTTCTTGAGCAAGCACGATAAAACTCCGGCTCGATCAGTGTGTCGGTCTAGTACAAAGCAGGGCTCATTCATCATCATTCATTATATGCTCTCGTCCTGAATATGCAAGAAATGTTTGCCACTGGGCGTTAAGCAACATTCAATCAATTAATCATTGTTTCATACCGGTATATTACGAATTTGGCCGTCATGATATTGTCATTATTCGCGATGGAGTTTAAAAAATTGGAACACAGGTTTTCCTTCCAAATATTTCATTTTCTAGATGCAGACTGTTACCAAAGTAAGCAAACTGGATTCCATTTGTGATAAATTAGCAATGTCAAATATTATTTTTTTCCCTAATCGATTCCAAAAGATTACCAAGAACTCCTGTCATGCACAGCATTTACAGTGCATCAATGTTTAAACCTCGAAAATATGCATATCATGATACTATATGCCAATTATATATTTCTTGTTGATTTGAAAACAATCTTTGTTTAGTATTAAACTTGAGACATTAAACTGAAGTGACAATCTCCGCACAACAATGTCCATTTCCTCTTCAGTTTTACATAATGATTGAGCAATCATGACGTTAAATGAAACGTCAAAACTACGTGAAAAGTAGGCACTGTAATTTGTTTTGTTTATTACGTCCCTTGATACTGGTGGATATGCCCTTAAAATGCATCTTTTTTACATTGTGGGAATTATTTATTCGACAAGACTAGGTCACAAAGTTTGGAAGTTTATGATTTACTGTTTCTTTGCAGTAGAAACAATTACAGAACTGAAAATTAGAAGACTTGCATTGTCTTAAAATTTTCACTAGTCCGATCTGGCAAGGGACATAAGAATTTAACTAGCCTGAAGCTGAATATACCAGTCTCGGTCATTTGGCTAGCAGTTGAAATGGCTGATTTGATTTGTTATATGAAGTAAAAAGAATGTGAAGATACCAAAGTATCAGTTTGAAAATTGTCATTGAATTTCCTTCTATGCAAGCTGGTTTGATTCAAACTTTTAAAAATTTTTCTCTAAAATATTGCCTATCATCATTTTATGTCAGTAGAGATGTATCAATAAATGTCATGAATGTTATGTCCAGTCTCTACCAGTAAGAAAGCTCAAATATATCTTGCTGTCACCATTTTGATTAATGACAATGGTATTCAGATTGCAGAGAAAAGGAAGTGGACAGATTAATTTCAATACTGTTTTTTGAGGAATCCTGCTTTAAGAGGGAGTAAACAGATATTTTCCCAAGGAGTGGAATCCCACAATTGTTGAAGACTCGGAGGAGTCCTCTAGATTTTTAACTTCCTTCTGTTTTCATCTGGATTGGAGTGCAGTCATTCTGACATATTCCTCTTTATCATTTCATTTTCATATCGGAATCTGTAAGAACTCCAGTCTGAGTGGTCACTGCAGGGACATTTTGTGGTAGCCAGCTTGGCAACTTTGATTTTTTGAAAAAAAAAGATGTATTTTTAGTTGCCCAGGAGACCATTAAAGTAGATAAAATTGAGCTCTGAAGTATATATTATCGCCTCAAAGAGGGACTTGAAAATAATTATTCCTTTTCAGCATATCTATTAAGGAGCAATTTTTATCATGCCTTACGGTCAGATTAACCTACTTATTTACTTGCTCCTCTAGGGAGCATAGGCCATTGACGATCTCTCCATCTGACTAAATTTGGCGCAAGTTTTTCTAATGGGCTCCAGGTGTTTCTTGGTTGTCCTCTATTTTGATATTGATTTTACATTGCAAATCAATATCACCTCTATAAATAATTTGAGGTAACAAGCATCCAGCCATACTGGGTGCTTTGCCAGTGTGTTAACAATATGAACAGATTTAGTTTGCTAAAGAAGTGAGGAAACTTTATATGTGATACCCTGAATGTCGGCATCCAAGGAAGAAAGGTTGAAACCATTCCCACTTTCTGGCATGCTCCTCATCAACTATATCTTTTTACATGATGCATCTAAGGGTGACAACTGCAATGCATGCTTTAGATGCTGACTTTGACCTATATTTAATGCATGATTGACTTCGTTAGTAAATATGGTCAAAGTCCATTCCACCTATCTGTCATTTCTCATATCAACCATATTAGTTTGCATGATCCATCTAGGGTTGACAACTGCAATGCATCCTTTTGATGCTGACTTTGACTATATTTATCACATAATGACTTGTTTGGGAACACATTTAAAGTTTATTCTGGGGTAAAAGCAACATCAGTTTTTAGCTCACCTGGCCTTACAGGTCTTTGGGAGTCTGTCAGCATCCCACCCAAATTAGGTCACTTTCACCCACAGTTCTTGCTTTAGTAACTCAGATTCACTTCCACATGAAGTTTAGTTTTCAGGTACTGTGTGTTCTGCAGTAATCTAGCTTGGTGTGTGAATGTATCTTTGTGAGTGCATTCCACTTAAATTAGGTTCACATGACCTACATTTCATGCTTGGGTTCACTTTTACAACTGAGTTTAGTTTTCAGGTTCTGTGTGTCCTAGCAACATGTATCTTATGAGTTTGTCAAAATTTTTTTAATATTCAAACTTTGGCACAAAGTCAACAAAGGCTCCAGCAGCGGAATATGACAAGCTGGAGGACTAGACGAAATTTGAAGGTGGTTGCTGCACCTGCTGTGTGGGTTATTTGAAAATTTTATTTTTAGTCGGGCTTTGAGGGGATTTCTTTCATTGGAATCTTCTTAGTGAACTGTCTCAGTTAGGAAACATATTTGCTTGGGCAATAACAGAGCTGAGAAACAAAGTACATAATGATTCTAGATATGACAAATGCATGACATTAATATGGTATATGCTGCAAAATGAATTGAGTTAAGCAAGCTATTACAGCTTATACTATATTTAGTTCTGTTTGATGTTGTATTTTCATACTGAATATTGTAATCTTGTGCACAGTAAATTTATCCTAAGGTCCACTGCCACAACTTGCTTTGGGGAAACCTAAAAAAAAAAACAATGAAAGTTTCAAAGTTGTAAGCGTTTTATATTTTGTAAGCTCTGGACAAAAGGACAGGGTACAGTAGATGTTCTGAGGGAATGAAATATTTATACTGTGAAACCTGTCTTAACCGAACACTGAGAAAACCGAAAACCTGTCTTAACCAGACTGATTCTTTAAGTCCCTTTATTCAAGTTTTCATTAGTTTTTAACCTGCCTAAACCAAACACCTGTCTAAACCAAACATTTCTTCAAGTCCAAAAGGGGTTCGGTGTAGACAGGTTTCACTGTAAATCAAAAAGACAAGATGTACCAACCTCATAGAAATACTCTATGTTTCTGACAGCCAGTTCAAAATCCAAACACAGTTGATAACAAACTGTGTTGTCTTTAGCAAAGACATCAATCAAACAAGTCTGGCTGGATTTATTTTTAAAAATGTTGTTAATAGCCAATGAAAACAAGGTATTGTCCAGATGCCAAAAATAAAAAGTATCAACAGTATGTAGAACAAAAAAGTAACAAAATATTGAATAAACTTAGTTTCAATGTAAATATTGAGCAGAGAATCAAAAACAACACAATCTTCAAAGATCTTAAAGTAAATGTTATAAAGATACCAGTATTGATTTGAATTGACCCTGCAGAAAAAACTGTGCATAGATTTATGCATTAATACTATTCATCCATCAGTAGAGGAACTGAAGTTCATATCCTGCAAACTTAAGAGGAAGTCCTAAATAAGGATTAATTTTGGGCTATTTCAGCTGGCAGCCCATAAACGGAATAAATTATTAAGTTAAAACTAGGTCAAAAATAAAAATCTTCAGCTGTGAAATTAAAACTTCAGTTGAAATCCAGGTACTCTTGAATATTTCTCGAAATAAAATGAAATGAAATGAAATATTTTATTTTGAAGGTGTTTGATAAATTTGATTGTTAAACAACATATTTTCTGTTTCCATGGTTACATGTCATTTTAATGTTATTGTTGTTTCTTACATGATATATGTTGTGTATTCAAGTGAGGAATATAATTGGATAAAATTTGATTTTAATTTCTACTTTTAACTGGAAAACAGAAAATGTAACAGCGTACTATGGTGTAAATGGTATGCTGTAATTTTATGGGTCTACGGGAATCTTTATATTGATAGTTAATAACAATGTAACGTATTGTCACAAATCGGTAAAATACTCCATTTGTATTCGGTCAGGACATTTAACATCGGTGGATAATGCACATTTTTACCGTATATAAACTTTCTACCATGTTTAAACCGAGATCAAAGATTCAGATTGACATTGTTGAAGGTTATATTGTAATTATTTAATCCTATTAAACAAGGTTATGATAATTCCACTGATAGTCCTTATAAATTATTGATGTTATTAATGTACCCTAGTATAGTGTATGGATTAACTGGGTGTTGAAGGATTTATATCAAACAAGTTTGAACGTACCAGATAGGAAGGACAGACAGAAATCATGGCTACAAGAAAGAAAATAAAAACAAACAAACAAGAAGATAAACAAATAGCACTGCCTCAAGAAAACAGGGGTGGTCTCTGGTTCCCTGGTCAAATCTGGTAATTAGAAGCCTCAATGTTGGCTATAAAAAAATCCTTTTATTTGCATTGATTAACGATTTTTACTTGGAACACTTACTAGTAAAAAGGATTCTTGTAAGAATTACCATATTTTTTGAAACTGTAAGATGAAAATTTTGTTTTTACAATGGTTGTTTTAAAAGCTTTTTGCCATTTTTATGTTCAGTTTGCCTTAAAGGCCTTCAATTATGTACAGTTTGCCTTAAAGGCCTTCAATTATAGATAAATGACCACACCATAAGGCAATCCTGTGTTTACTTTTATTACAAGCACTTATTTCTCTTTGTGTTTGTTTCCTCTGTAACCTTGAAATAAGCTGACCGCACAGTTTCTATATGCATTAACATTGAAATTTCAGGTCTTTATAGCTCTAACTTTTCTGAAGATATTTTTTTATGAAATCTGCTGAAAAGTTTCTGTATAATCCAGAGATAACATCTACAACAAGTTGGAAAAAATAATGGATAAGTGCATTTTATAATGTAAATTTCCCTGAAGATTAAAATAGAAAAAGGGGATATGGAGTAAATATTCATGACACAAAAATCTCATATGTACAAGAAAATTCCATGCAAAGGAACAGCGCTTTGATTGCTGTTCTTCATCTCAAAGTCACAGTGAGGCCTTCAACACAGAGTAAAAACTCTCACCTCATTGCAAGTTCAAGACGGCCCCTAGCACCGGTTTGAGCGGATGACATCTCATCGTTGGAAGAACAAGTGGTGTGATTTATATTCCTATTGATGGGATTCCTGGTGACACCGATACCATTGGTACCGAAGAGGTTAGGCAACCGGACAGTAGAGATTAGACCAACAGCCAGGGCCAAGCTTCAGCTTCCTGTTCTAGCTCGAGATGGGATTCATTCTGTTTAAAGGAAAAAGAAGGTAATTACGTTAGACTTTTCCATGTTTTATGTTCCGTCGTTATGAGACGTGGACATTTTTTTTCTGACATACGCATGTTCATAGGGCCGTTTTTACCTGCGTTTCTAAGTATTTTCTTCAAACACAACTTTTCAATAGCAAAGAAGAATCATATGGAATATGGTAACACAGCTAAATTGTGATAAGTTGTATCATAAAGGATGTTTTCAGATCTGTCACATGATCAATTCCAATTTACTCGTTAAAATACGGAAAGTGGGGAGCTTTGTTTCATGTACACATTTCCCGCAATTCGGATTTTATACTTGACGTAAAAGATATTTAAAAAATAAACAAATGTTTGTGATGCTCTTAAAAATACCATTCCAAAAGGATGGAAAACAAACAAAAAAAAATTAAAACAATTAAAAACAATTAGTCAAGTACATCCCTTGTTAAGAGCACTTGTGCTTGAATGGGTTCAATTGCAACACACATTTTGCTCATATGCATTTTTATGAGAAAAATGCAAGAATACTGATTACAACGTGTAGATATGCATACATACATGTAAAGACTTAAATTTGCTCTGTTTGAATTTTGGTCGAGAACAATTTAAAAGTTTGTGTGTTTTTCTTCTTTTTTTTTCATTTTTAAAAATTCCTTATTTTTAACATTGTATCCTACTAACACTTTTATTTTATATCCATAAGCAAAACTGTTTTATATAAATAGAAAATATACTCTTAATATATGCATTTTTATAATTAAGCATTGTTTTTGTAAATATAATTATTATTTTAGAGGGCACAACCCAGATATGGTAAAGGCTGCATATTTAATAATTTTATTCATTTCAGATTCAACGTTGACATTTTCTCATCCAAGCTGACTAATTTAATGCCTGATAACTCTAGACCTGCTACACCAAGGAGAGTATCCGCGTCAGGTTCTCCGTCTGGCTCTGCTGGAGATGACCTTGTTCGTGTAGAAAAGGCGCGCTTAGGACTTGAAAAGGAGCGGCTAAAAATAGAGAAGGATATTTGAAACTTAAAGAGGAAAAGGTTGGAATACTGCGGGAAAATCTTTGAGTGAACAGCGACCAACTTAAGTTGAAAAAGAAAGTTTGAATCTTGATAATCAAAGACTAGCCAAGGAACAATTTCATCTAGCCCAACTGGGGTTTAGATTCCTGATAGCACACCTCAGCAGCAAGAAAGTCAGACAGTTTCACAGTAACCCAACATAATACATTATAAATAAAAAAAAAACTCATTAAAAATGTCTTTTTACAATATATAATAAAGGGTTCGAGGTATCTCACAAAACTGGTTCAATCCCAGAGCAATGCAATTAATTTTGAGTCAGGAAGCAATTTTTTTTTCAATTGTACATTTACCTGGGGTTTTTGGGGGTTTTTTTTTGGTTTTTTGCATAAGTGGGGTTTGGCATCAATCAAACATGCATGTACATTTTATTTTCTATGCTATTTTTATTACCGACTAATAAGCGTGCAAATCTGTTATTGATCAAACATGTTATTCCATGTACTCTTGTCCACCTATTTGTCCATGATCTACAGGGTTGTAATTTTCCTAGGGTAATGGCAGTCTGTTGTTTATGCACATGTTGTGCAAAACAACTACAGCTATGGCAATATCACAACAGCATGCTGCTGTATATAACAATGTCCTTGTCTCTGTCTACGCATCGAAATCTTGACTTTAACACACCAGAGGCTCTTTCAATTATGCATCTAGTCTTCATGTGGCAGCTATTGTACCGTTGTTCCTGTCGGGTCGCTGCATTAAGAACTGGCGTAAGGAGCCATGGGCGAAGGGGGTAATCACTGCTCCCATGTAGCCATCTGTTTCCCATAGTCCCATCTTCGGAAGAATCATACAATCTAGAATTGTTTAATGCCCGGAAGTCATGTGTACTTCCGGGCCACTTTGCTTCGATATTGAGAAGTTTCAAATTATAATCACAAACACCCATTATGTTAATAAAATGATAGTTTTTTCTGTTAACGTATAAATGTTCATCAACGGGCGGAGCTTTAATTCTTATATGTGTTCCATCAACAGCACTTAGGGAAATTATCACAGAAACCTTGCTTGATAGCGTGAAGAGAGGCTTGATCGCTAGGTATCCTTATAAACCCATTGCAATGTCTCTTCAAACATGCAGTTACATCGCAAATCACATGTGACACACTTCCTCTTGATATACGGTGCACATCGGCGTTCACCAACTGAAAATTGCCAGTGGCATAAAATCTCAAAGCAACCATAATTTGATATGAAACTGGTAAAGCATGCGATCTCATGGTGGGGCGTTGAAGTTCATTTTGCAACCTTTTACAAATTTCAAGAATCATAGGTCTCAAAAGCCTATATTTCCTTATAATATCCACATCATCTACATAGTCCAACGGATTGTCTCTATCTCTAAATACCTATTTCGTCGGTTGTTATTAGCTCGTCGTTCGAATTCCAGTGTAGTATACCCATGTGAGAGATTAAAAGTGCATAGTTCAAAGAGACAAGACAAATTCGAAACAAACTAAAACACAAAACGTAAAAAAGGAACAAAGGCTTGGAATCCACAAACTTCCTTTTAAAACAGGGGTAGGTATCAGGTGCTCCATAAGAGTAAGCGTCCCCTGTCCTCCGCGCAGCACCCGTAGTGGAGTCCTTAATGTCAAAATCAGTTTGAAATCGGGATATCAAAATCGGTAGCGTAAATTCGTGTCAAATCCGGGAGGAATCGCAAGAACTTCTAAATAAACAAGGAGTAAAATAGTAATTAGGAATAAGAAATGTCCTATGATGGTCTTAAGATATATCTTAGTCATAAGAAACCTTCGAAAATAAGGCTTCGGGTTGTCATCTCAAGTAATTCCAATATATGTGATGTCGGAATAAAATCGACGAAAAAAATATATATTATTTTTCTTTTCAGAAATTCGACAGATTATTTGGGCGAATGACGATACATATAAAGACTTAACATTGTCAACAAATGCTCTTTGGCAGAAGACAGTTAGAAGTCGTGTGAAATGTTCAGTCACGTGCACAAACGACGAAGAGTGTGGCGCCTTCTTTTTCTCAGACACAGACAAATCTTGTGTAGCGAGTTCCTTTTTATTAACTTCAATAGGACAGGGAAATGCGTTTCTTGGCAGCAATTATTACTTTTTCCGGCCAGGTAAGATAAACATATTATGAAGCGGTGGACAGGGTTATGGGTTGATTGATTGATTGTTGGTTGCTTAACGTCAAGGAGCGTGGCACTCTTCAAACACGTCACCCACTATGGACCACGGCCAGGCTTTCCGCATTATAACCTAGCAACACCCCAACGAGAGGGCCTCCCCTATCCGCCACCTGGGGTTTGCGCGCCTGAAAAGGAGAAAAATGAAGAGGGTTAGAAAATTCTATAATCAAAAATACGAATATTTGATTAAATAATTAACCAAAATTTCGAAAATATGCTAACAAGTGTCATAGGGTAAAAATGTAACACCAAAATCTCCAAAAGTAGTTCTTTGTTGTCATTTATCCAATACGGATTTATCCGGTCAATAACATTAACAAAATCAGTGGGACAAATGCGATCGAAGAGTCTACAAGCTTTAAAAATAAAAATTCGTTTCTGGTTTATCGGATGTATTGCTTTTTCTTCAATTGAATTCAACCTAAATACATGGGCGCATTGGATCAACTATCTCTGGTTTTTTAAGTGTTCAATATCATATAAGTTGTAAATAGTGAATCAAGAATAAAGGACTGACTGAACTATTGGAATGGCGATAGTTAAAACGCGCGTCCGTAAAACGAAACAAAAATATTAAAAATCTGAGCCTCTTACATGTGTCTTCTTCCGCTTACTACCTAGAATCAAAGTAATATTATGTGCATCTTCCTTAACGAAATATTTAGTTAAAAATTGAATTAGTGGTGTTTATTGTTATATTATTCGTTAGTTTTTTTATAATTATACCTTTCTTTTTGTGGTGAAAATGCTTTGTTGCATTCGGTGGTAGCAAACGTAAGTGTGTCAAAGCGGTAATGAAAATTTGCTGACAACAGGCGTATAACGTAGAATCAAGATTCAGAAAAATAAATACTTTAATATTGCTGTTAAATTAAAATTCAGCTATCGAAATTCGGGTTCAAAATATACAGTTTAACAACATTCACAGTAGTACAATTAATAAAAATAAATGCTTGACTCAATTGTAAAGGTATAAAACCCCGTTTACACGATCGAATTTTTCCTTAAAAATATTTGACGTCAAACTTTGTAAAGCTTCACTCTTTATAAGTTCAAATGTTTGGTTGTTTTTATTCTTATTAATAGAAATTTGGTAAACAACAATAATTCTGATTTTGAGGAATATGTTACAATTTATGTTTGCATTTATGGGTAAGGCTGTCAAATATCACACATTTCCATTTCAGTTAAATTTATTTAATTTTCTTTCTGCTTAAAGGGAATTGCCAAAAGCCAAGTGAGCTTTTGTGATCACTTTGCGTACGTCGTTTTTAAACGTTTACATTTTCTTTTTCTCCTCTTAAACCGCTATAACAAATGCAATCAAACTTGACAGGTGGCATCTATGGAAAGTCCTGTTCAAAGTTCTTGTTTCGTCCCGATCGTACTACCAAAATGGCTACAACGGCCAATTCTTGTTTCTGATTGGCTTATTTAAAAATGTTTTCTCGTCTAAAACTATCATGCCAAATGACACCACACTTTACAGGAACCCTCTATCCTTTACAAAGTTTTCTAGTTTTATCCCAATCGGACTACAAACAGGGCTACCACGGGCAATTCTTGTTTCTGATTGGCTGGATTTAAAAAAGACTTTTCCTCTGAAAATACAAAATTACCAATGTTAAATAAATATGGAAAATTTAGGTATGCTATATGTACATTTCAAAGCGTAACCTCTCATCAGTAGCATTAGAACCGAAACATAGGAAGTCAAAGATTCAAATATAGCAAAGGAAGCACT